>CM050206.1:4375000-4592500 GCA_027475355.1 Coilia nasus | reverse complement strand
CTGCCTGCACCCACAAACTCCTGCCATCTTTCCCTCTCTCCTTCCCTCCCTCACTGCCTCCCCACCACCAACCTCTCCACCTCCCCCTCCCTCTGCAGCCTCTTTTTCTCCTTCTCCTTTCCGGGTCTGTTATTCATCCGCTCTCTGCTCGGCTGGTTGGCTTGGCTCGGCTCGGTTGGCTGGCTCCTCAGCCCCCTAAAAAATCCTCCACCAACCCAAACCACCACCTCGCCTGCTGCTCGCATTCTTCTACGCAAACCCTGACCTCACCCCCCCCCCAAACCACTCCCCGCTTCAAGCCTCAAATCTATTTCTCATCCACATACAGCTATTACCGCGACCCCATGGAGGCAATCTGCACGCCTGCAATCAGCCAACTTTCTGTCTCTTCTCTGCTCTATCTTTCTCTCACTTTCCCTGTCCCCTTTCTGAATGCCCCCAAAAGGTGGGTGATGGTGCTGGAAAACAACTGAAGAGGGTTTAGCTTTAATGAGCTAATGAGCTTTAACTGAGAATGACATCCAGGTAGTGAAGAATGTGATATGTGTTATACTTTCATATATGATGTAACATCAAAACCTACATTTGTACTTTGAGCTACATCCTCTGAATAAAAACCTCCTCTATAAATAAAGGCTATTATAACTATTATTACTTTTATTAGTAGTAGTAGTAGAAGTAGTATAATCATTCTTATTTGCTTATGTACTATTTTCAGTTTTTTGTCTAGCCATGGTGTAATATGAACACCTGCACCTTCCACTCATTTTCTGCCACCTTTATGAAAAAAAAAAAACGTTCCAGGCTAATGAGGAGTAGGGTTTGCTGTCCAGACTGTCTAGTAGTCTAATAAATGAAGTTGGTCCAGAGTCCTGGAGTGGTGTGCTGTGGAGGCCTGCTGGCAGGCACAAACATCCCTGCGTGACATCCAGCTGTGGCACCCACAGTGTCCAGCACTCACACACCGAGCCTCCAGCATCACTCACCAACAACACATCCATCCACATGCCAAAACCCTCCCAGAGAGGCATGGATTCCAGGGCCATGCGCTATCCTATAAATACATCTACTGGTGCTGCCGGGTTGCTTACTGCAGGGAGAGCAGGCAGAGAAGGGGGAAGACAACTGACATAACTGATATAAATAAAGAAATGACTAAGAAAGAAAAAGAAGAGTAGAGGAAAAAGAGTTGAAAACAAGAAAGACACACATACACACAACTACACACACACACAACAAGCACATCAGGAGAATGTTTTAAAAGGCCTATAGCCTACTTTAAGGCGAACCAACCAGCCCCCACACACCAGCACCGACCCCCCCAACACAATAATATAATAATGAAAGGAGCTGGCGCCAGTGCCATTTAATGAGTCACATCAGCCATGCTGCTCAGACTGGGCCCTGCTCCTGCAGCCCTCGCATGCGCTGGGCCTGCCTGGCTCCTCTGGCAGCCTGGGCGATTTGGGGCTGTACAAAGTGAGTGAGCTCATCACTAACCACACAAAAACACACACACACACATGCACGCGCTTACACACACCGAAAGAGACAGGGAGAGGGAAAGAGAGAGAGAGAGAGAGAGAGAGAGAGAGAGAGAGAGAGAGAGAGAGATAGAGAGAGAGAGAGAGAGAGAGAGACAGAGAGAGAGAGAGAAGCATGCATATACATGTAAGAGTGCATGAAGATGAACATACATGTAAAACATTCTACAGTATGCATATACATTAACTCAAATACACACACAGTGAATCTACATCCTAATACATGTAGGCTATTTATAGTATATCTATAGAATGGTAGGCTGCCCTGCCCTACAAAGCTGAAAGATTGTAACTACACATTTTGTCAAAACTGAGCTTAGGCTGTAAACTGACTTTATAACATATTTTTTGTCTTGTGACTAAATATCTTGTTTAAACATTGCCATTATTATACCGCTAACATTTTTGACTGGGCAGTAGTTTCAATGTTGACGTAGATACGGCACTTTGCCTTTGTAGGGGAGTGCCCCTGATGACTGTAAAAGAAATCCCTCTAGAGACACATGTTCACACACATGCAAACACACAGAATCCCACTCAAGCCTGAACACACAGATTCCCACTCTAGCTTGAACTTCTCTGGCACCTCCCTCAGACTCCAGGGGCACCCAGCAGACAGCCAGCCGCAGGGCCAGCTTTGGGTGGGATTACCGTCAGAGCTACAGGCTGGGACTTTCCAATTTGCTCCACTAGACTTTCTGCCTGCCATTGAGTTCGCTCATATTTCACAGAGAAGAAACATTTTCAATATATCATTAACAATGCATGGCAGCTTTCATGGCTACAGCTTATGGCAAATGTCCTTGGCATTTCGGCAACTGAGGAAGATTACCAATCTACTATCACTTTGTTGTTGATCATACAGCTCTGGGCTTGGAATGCCAAAGAATAACGCATTCACAAGTCTATTCAAACTCTGTGGTCTGAGGGAGCCTGAGGGAGAATGGTCTATTGGGTTTAAAGGACCTTTTGATATAGACCCTGTGAAAAAAGACAGACTGTTTCCCCACAGGCCTTGTGTCCTCTTAAATGGGGGGCTATCAAGTTCGCCAAAACAATTGCTACTTAAATGTTGTTGAAACCTGATCCAGTGACGGCGCCTGTGAGACAAAACCGGGAAATCAAGCATATCGCAACCCTACCTGACGCCTGACAAACCATTGCGACACTACGAGAACGTAAACGGTGTGGTTTTCTTTCTACATTTAACATTCCGCAAATGCAACCACCGGACGGGACGCCAACCCTGGATGTCTAGGGAAACAACAGTGGCTTCTGTACGCTTCCTGTTCCAGTTGGTCAGAGATTTCCACCTTTATTACCATTGTAACATGTAATATGATATATATCCGGGAGATTTGTAAAGCTTTTGAAGTTTTGTAGCCCACGAGAATGATCAAACAAGCCAACGGAATAATATGTAAATCACAACATGTGGCCTGAGAACGAACAGACTGAAAGGCAGCGCGAGCAACTGAGAAATACAGTATCTACCCCTTTGTAAATGGCAGTCCGTCATTGAATTAAACCTTGTGTAAAAAAGGACTACTCAAACTATAGCCATATCAGTGCAATGCAATCAGTCATATAAGGCAAAATGAGGAATGGAACAATCAGCATATAGCCTAGGCTACAGTGCATGAGGAGTTTCAAGGCACCTGTGATTTAGTCCTAAAGCAGCACACACCTGGGAGTACATGTGTAAAAATGTTCAAGATGCCTGGCAAGTTGATTTAAGTGTTTCAAAGAATTTGCCACAGTTCTTCGATAGATTCAGGCTGTTTTTACTATTCCAGTCACTTCATGTATTGTGAAATTATACAGATTTTTCACAGTTCAGAACTGTATGATTTTCTATCTATTACTTCATTATTTTCTTTCTTTATGTAATGATATGAATGTGTCAGTGCAATATTTTCAGTGTGAAAAATCTGGTAAAACACGAATGTGTTAGCAAATACCATTTTGAGGCAAATGTTAAATTAAACAAATGAAAATGAAATGACACAATGGTCCTCCACACAGAATCGGTAGGATATAAATCCTATAGGTGTCTGATGACCTAGATATTTCGAAGGTGTATCACAAGCTTATTGGCTATGCAGCTGAAGTGTCTTGTAACCTCAAAAGTGAATGGCAATGAAAGATTTTTCAATTAACTCTGAACCATATGGAAAATCTTATTGCCATATGGAAAAGTCATCTAAAACTCTACAACAAAACACTCATGGTCAATTACGGAAATCAGATAAAAACATTTACTTCATATACAGACTGGTTTTGCTTCGATGAGCTCTTAAATGTCCCATTGTGTATCTCTGTGAAGCTATGAAAAACACATGTGTTGCAGGCATGTTCTTCTCCTAAAATGTATCATAATAAGACGTCCAGTGCAGATGTTTTGCCAGAAAGAGGATTGGAAAAGGACAATGATGAAATCATAACAGCACAACAAGCCAGGGCCTTTCATAAAACCAGTGTGTGCATGTATATGTGAGTCGTGCTTCACAAGTGTTGGCTATAGCTGGAGCTTTGGGGCAAATCAGAGTTCAAGTGGTCATGGCGAGGGTCAACACAGCCCACGGCCAGTAAGGGCTAGGAGCACAGGCCAGCATCATTAACACAGCCTCTCCTGTCTCACTTCCTCAAGCTACGTACTGCCTCTTGCTTTACTTATTCTTTTCCTTTCTTGATCTCACTCCTTTGTACATCGACATTTTCTCATTTTCTGCCTTGTCGCCAGTGTTGACATCTTTTCACTTTTGCTCCCAGGCTTCTCGTATGTTTCTTTTTTGTTCTAAAACAACATGTCTGGCATCCAGCTAAATGTACTGTAATTGTGGATCTATGGTTTTGAGATCTGTCAGCACCATTGATATACAGCTCTGCTTGACGCAACGATGACATAAAGTAAACAACTCCTCTTATTGTCATTAGAGACTTCTGAGGAATGTGTCATGCGAACCCTATATTTAAAGAGAACAATTACTGAATTGTGTATCTGGATTCCACTGCCAGTGGAAGGGTGAGACATTTTCCCATTAACTCCGACTGATGAAAACACCTCCACGTCACACCAGCTTGACACATAAATCACACAGAGCCTGTCTCATGCTGTAATCAACGGCCAGTTTTAATGAACACCTTCTGCGTTTCACTTGTCACTAACTTGGGACCTGTTGTTTTTTTCTTTTGCTTGTGTATTGCCCAGCTCTTACGGCAACCACCTTGCTAGAGATGGACATTCCAGCTTTAGAAAGTAGATACATTGCCACATATTTGATCCAACCATTTTCTGAATAAACTGATCGTAACGAATACAAATGATTAGACTGGTAGATCAGATAATTAGTTATCACCTAATTAGTTATCACCTGTGTTAATTCCATAGGCAGAAGAAATACATGGCAGAGTTTGTTTACTTTCTGAAGCCTGGATCTCCTGGACCTGGAACTAACTGTAATAGAATAGGTCAACAGCCTAACTAGACATGGTTTGTCATAGTGACTCTTTGATTTTAAAAGAGGTGCCTTCACTGCTTGCACAACAAAAGGGAAGGAGAAGGAGGAGGAGGAGGAGGAGGAGAGAGGTGGACAAGCAGACAGCAGGGTGTTGGCATGGCTGAAGGGCTCTGAGGAGAGGAGGGGATTCTGACACCTTCATGATGCTCCAGGGGAACAGGAGAGGGACACTAGGCCAGAGGGGAAGACTAGTGTGGAGCATGAGGGAGGAGGGAACATGGAGAGACAGAGGTGAAGAGAGAGAGAGAGAGAGAGAGAGAGAGAGAGAAGCAAAGACAGAAAGAGACAGACTAAGAGAGAGAGCAAGAAAGAGAAAAGAGACAAAGAGACAGACAAAGATAGAGAGAGAGAGAGAGAAAGAGAGACAGAATGTGAGAGACAGACAGACACAGGAAGAGAGAGAGAGAGAGAGAGAGAGAGAGAGAGAGAGAGAGAGAGAGAGAGAGAGAGAGAGAGAAAGACAGACATGCAGACAGGGAGACAGACAGGGAAAATAAGAAAGCCACAGATGAATGAAAAGCCAGAGCAGTGTTGAAGGACTGTGTATTCGTCCCCCCTCAAAGTAGTTCCCATCCAGTGAAGCACTGTCTCAGAGAGAGAGGTCCACAGTCACAGGCATTTGGCTCATCCTACAGAGTGATTAGTGTCAAAACAGGGCCCATAAAAATAAATGATACTGAGTGGGGCCATTTGTTTGGAGAGAGTGTTTTAGGGGAGAAAGACTTAGGCTGTACAGCACAACAGCCTGTAAGGCTGGAGAGGCACAGAGTTAGCATTCACAATTACTGGTAGTATAAACAACTGGCACACACTGCTTAAGACACTCATTTATACTTGGCCATTCGTGACCACATGCATGCAGACCTACATAAAGTCTAAGTCTCTTTCTGTGTGTCTGTCTTTCTCTTTTCTCATACATCACTCCTTCATTCTCACTCTCACTCTCTCTCAAACACACTCCCGTGCCAGAACAAAACTCTGTGTACACACTTCGTCAGGGCCACATATCCCAGCACACCTGCAAAAATATACAAGGGAAATAGTGATCTGATGGTTTCCTTCATAATT
The DNA here is from genome assembly GCA_027475355.1 of Coilia nasus. Classification (NCBI taxonomy): domain Eukaryota; kingdom Metazoa; phylum Chordata; class Actinopteri; order Clupeiformes; family Engraulidae; genus Coilia; species Coilia nasus. Next base: position 4,586,367 of record CM050206.1, on the reverse strand, counting down.
ATAGAGTACAGACAGGGCCCCACTCCCTTCCTTCACTTCCCCTCAAACCACCTGTCCAGCCCCTCCCTGGCACTTGTGCTCAATTGCCCCAAAATTCCAGAGAGACACGGATCAGCTCCTGGATTTATGCCTCAGAGAGAGAGAAAAAGAGAGAGAGAGAGAGAGAGAGAGAGAGAGAGAGAGAGAGAGAGGAAGACAAAGACAGAGAAAGAGAAAGAGAGGGAGAGATAGAAGGAGAGGGAAAAGGAGAGGGGTGGATGAGCATTGAGAAATCCACTCTAAAGGCAGAGAGCAAGTGTGGTGTTGAGGATGGACATAAGACAGGAGCCATCAAATCTGTAGAGGAAGTGATTTTCTTCTTTGTTTTGTACCGATCAGTGACAGAATGACTGCTCTGGATGACAGGCTGACTTATAGCACTCTGACACCTCCACATAAAACAAGGTCTAGAAGGAGGATCAGCTTCAGGGAAGTTTGTGTGTCAATGCACCTTGTACACATACTCAGATCTGTCATATTCTTTGTGTGATTCCAGGACATGTAACACGTGCTTCTCCACATTTTATTGCATGAGGAAATTCTGTGCCCTTATTTAACAATTTACTTTCGGGTGAAGCCATAACACTGTTATATAAACAAAATTATTTTATTTTAAAGCCAATTACAACCTTTCAAACATTTCACACACTCATAAATTCTTTACCAGTAGGTTATTAAAATTTGACACAATACATTGATTATTCAGTGCCTCCCAGTTTTAGTATTTGATGTCAATGAAAATACTTGGACGAAAGCTATTTACCTTTAAATAACTGTCTTTAATTACACACATTAAACATTTCTGTTGCCAGAATGTGTGTGACATGAAGTTAAATCCCCCCTCTGAAGGTGGAAATCACTTGTCTCTCTCTCTCTCTCTCTCTGTCCCTGTCTCTCTCTTTCTCTGCGAACCACGGCCTGGTTCTGTCTCTCTATGTGGTTTCTTAGGCCAAGTCAATGCATGTGTTGGCAATGTCTGAAAAGATGATGACAGGCATGCTCCAGCTTTACAAAAAAATCTGCTCAGAGTATATTATTTTCTCATATGAGCCAAAGCAACAGAGCCCTAGATGAACAGATGCCATATTAATATCTTCCTGTTCTCCATTTCCAGCACTGTGTAAAGCGGCCGGTCACATTTTCTGGCCTGTTCTTTATATTATTTATGTGCACTCCTTCATGTCACTCTCTCTGGCTCTTCCTCCACCACAGACTGCTGGTGGATGTGTCAACTGCAGCACTCTGTCTGCCATACAAAAAAAAAATATGGAATCAATTTGTGAAAAGAGTTGCAGCAATAAGTTTCATCTCAGCAGTAATGTTGTATTCGGAAAAAGCTGCTGAACATAATGAAGCAAACCCCTCAAACCCAACACCAGTAAAGATCACAGTTACATTACAGACACCTTAATCATTTATGTTAAAGTGATAGCTGTATTTTAATGTCACATTACAGACATCTTGATTATTACGTTACAGTGGCACACAAAAGCATATGTACTTGTTTCACCTTCTATCTTCTAAGCAACAAAAACCTGGATTAAATAGTGTGCTCTCAGATTTCAGGCTACTTCAGTGAGGAATTGTAAAAACAAAACTGAGAGTGTGACTACACATGTCCTTCTTGTATCAACATTTTAACTCATGAAAGGTGACATCTAACACGCAACAAATCTCATCCCGTACATTTGTTTACTTGTTAACTCATTACAGTGCGTACAAACAATTAAAGTGGCGGCACCCTGGCGACAACAAAACTGTTAAGTGTTCATGGATCCCCCTTGAATCACATCAGTGGAAATGGCACATCATTTTCATAGACATGCTTTTTCCTAAGTACAATGGACTAAATTATTCAACTGTGTGGATTACTAACCTTCAAAAACCCACATTTTACTCAACTTCATATTGTTACTACTCTTTAGTATCTGCAAAACAACACCTAACAGCAACAAGTGGAACCAGTTAGCCCGGGCTGTTGATGTTTATATATAAAAGGCTCAGTGGCACGCAGCTATTAGACAATGTGATTACTCAACTGAGAGTCTATGAAGACACACCTAAAGTTTGACAGAAATACGCCACTCTAGTTTATGAGATCGAAGCACATGCCTGTCCAATGGAATACAGTATGAAAGAAGACATGTGGTAATCTCTTAAACAATACCGTATGAAAGAGAACTTTGAGAAATGTACATGTTTAAAACAGAGGCTATCAAAAGCCCTTATAGTTCCTCTACACAGATGCAAGGATTGACACTGACATACGATCCACAAACACAAGATGCGCACATATGCGTAAACACATATCTGTCACTCACATACTTAAAAGTCATGCACTGAAAAGAAACACTACACAAAAAATGTGCTTCCATGACAAACATCCTTTTACAGAAAAATCTTTTTCCTTTGCTCTATAGCCCTCTCTCGCTCTCCTCTCTGCGTCTCTTTCAGTCTCTGACTTCAATTAAAAAGTCAGCTGTATGTAGTAACTTTCCTTCATAACAAGCAATAGCAACACTCTCTTCACATCAACTTTCCACTTGCCCTCCTCAAGCACAGAGAGGAAAATGGCAGAAAAGAGAGAGTAGGAAAAAAGATGAAAACAGACAGAACTGGTGGAGGCACTGCTGAATACTGTTCTCTTTCAAAGCCAAACTTACCCACTCCAGCTCCACTCTGCCAGATGGGGGGAAGACTTGCCCAAACAGAAGAGAGAGAGGACGGCGCTGTAGAGGGGAGGTCTGTGTGTGTGCACGCTCCTCCGTGCCTTCTCTTGCTACAGAGTCAAAGTAACGAGTGATCTGTTTCCTCCTAACTTTCTTTCTCTCCTTCCTTCTTTCTCTTTCCCTCCCTCTCAACACATGCACTCTCACTCTCCCTCTCTCTCTTTCACTCTCTCTCTCTTTCCTTTCCTGGCTCTGTCTCTCTCTCACACTAAGAAATAATTATGCTCTCTGATTCATAAACCCAGGCAAAGTCACGTGACCCAACACTTCAAATATACAGCACATTTTTTCACAAGCCACAAAATGCCTAGAGGGAAGAAAAAGAGGCACAGAAAGCTTAAATTTCTGTTTTTAATTCTCTCTCTGCCTTTCTCCCTCTCTGCCTCCCCCATTTTCCCCCTCTTGTCTGCCTTGCATTAAAATATCACATTTTCTGTCGAATGTGTGTATGTGTGTGTGTGTGTGTGTGTTGCAGGGTGTGGGGGTTGTTGTACTTGTGTATGTATGTATTTTTTAGAGGATCAGTGTGACTATACAAACAAAGTTTAGGTTTAAGCTTTGATGCCTTTATGTATGTCTCATCTTTACATACTACATCCTATGGATGAAATGGAATCATGAGCAAATGTACTACAACTCCTAGAGGGAACTCTGTTTTTACGTGCTTGCTATAAGGTATAGGTTTTGATTTGTTATTTGTGTGTTCAAAGAATTAATTTACAATATATTTTTCTAAATAACTATGTAAAGAACAGCTAGCTAACAACAAAGGATCCCCTGTGTTGTGACTGAAGGAAACAAGGGTGTGTCTCTTTCAGGCAATGTACCCTTTCTCTATTTGTGTTGAAATTTTGTTGTGTGGTTGACTGTTTTATCAGTGATTTGTCATTTTGTTTTGTCACTTGTGTGTACATGTGTGTGTGTGTGTGTGAGTGTGTGTGTGTGTGTGTGTGTGTGTGCGTGTGTGTGTGTGTGTTACTCTGTGGTTCTGGGTGTGTGCCTGTTACTGTTTCTGATTTTGATGATGTGAAAATGGTTTGGTCGAGAACCACCCGAAACCTCAGAGCACCACACCTTAACAGGCTCTGAAACTGGCATCTAACATTTCTGCAGAAGTAGCTAAAGGGAGGACAGTTATGGGCATGCATCATGGCTCCATCTTTGGACCCACATTATTTTAAATCTGTTGATGAATATCATTGTTGCAACAGTGAAGTAGGGGTTTGTTTAATTTTACCAACACATTTAATTGATTGTAGTTACATAACCCAATGTTAACACCTAATATTTTGAATAGGATATTACGCTGAAACATTTAATAGATGATTTTCGCAAAACACAATTACATGAAGACATTATCCTTCCTCCCAATTGTCCACAAAGAAGCCTTATCACTTCGCCCTTATCACCCTTATCGATTGTCCACAAACAAGACTTAACACCCTGATAATGAATGCATTTATGAGGCAGTAAAGGAATCTGGAACATCAATACATTACTGTCACACGTGCCATTCTATCTGTCACAGGTGAATTTGATGTCTCTTTTATAATTTGTAAGATTGCATATATAAAATCAACATTCAAAAGTTGTACTTTGGAAATAGAATGCAGAATTATGACATCAGGGTCTGATATTTAGAGCTGCAGTAAAGTTTTGGTCAGCCACCTTACTACCAAATATGCATGCTTGCAAAACCCACCACAGTTGCCTCTGATAATACACATAATAACATATATTATATATTCATATATATAACATATCTTGTTAGTCGTGCTATTTAGCAATATACAGTACTATACAGTACTATACTATACAGTAATATATTGTGAAAGACTTTTTTTAACAATCTGGGGGGCTGGTGGGACCCAGTCAACACATCTGTGAAGTGGCTATGTGGCTATTTGAAACGAGATGGTTTTAAGTCCTTCACACAATCATACAACATAGAACATTTATTTTCAAATAATACCTGCACTAGTAGTTGCTATGTTTCAGAAAACTACTGCATAGTGTGCCTTTAAGGCGCAGCATGAGATGGCATCCAGGCAAACAAAAACATAACTGCCAGTGCAAGGCTGGCACCCACTAGGTGTTACCAACTGGTAAACAGAAAGTGTTTTTAACCAACAAGGCACATATTGAAAGCTTAGAATTTCAAAGCCCAGTGTGCATGCAAAAACTGTGTCCTGACAGGGCTGATCAACTCCTAAATGCAGTGATGTACATGAACAAAAATAGCACAAACTAATTAATAATGGTCAAAATATCTTTATGGCCTGTGTGGATTTGAAGGTCTGTGCTATTATGTCAGAAGTATCTGTGCTGTGTGTGTTTGAGTGTGTATCAAAGGCATCAGTTGACTCTGGCCCAGTACTGTTCCACAGTCAACTAATCTGTAGTGTGTGTGTGTGTATATGTGTGTGTGTGTGCCAGTAGCAGCAGGAAGGTCAAAGGTTACCTATGTTTGTGTTTGGGTGTCAGTGGAGTGTGCTGAGGACTGAGATTTATGAACTTTGTGTCGGTGCAACTGCAGAGTGCCACATAATGAAGATAGAGCAGACTGCTATCTCCCTGGCTTTTTCTCCCTCCTCTTGCTATTTCTCCCTTCCTCCCACACTCCCTCCCTCTCTTCCTCTCTCTCTGTCTCTCTGTCTCTCCCTCCCTATGTCTATTTCCACTTCTCACTACCGTCATAGCCAATGTATCACTGGAATTCTTTTTTACAGTGGCAGTGACATTAATGTTGCTTTAAAGGTGATGTATGACATCCAGCGCCCCTGTGTGTTCCAGTCCACAGGTTACAGCGTCCTGTTCACAAGCACACTGGCTCACTGTTACCCTGGATCTTTTCCTCCAGGCTCAATGGACAGCAAGCATTTTCATGGCAGAATTGAGTGCAATTTTTTTTTCAAAATTAGCTAAATGAATGAAAAAAAAACTTTCCATAAAGTAGTTGGTATTTATTTGCTTCAGATGAATAAAAAGCTGGACTGGACCTGAGTGGAAAAGGAAGAAAAGGAGAGGGGGTGGGGTGGGGAGGGGGTTGACGGGGGGAAGAGCCAGTGACCGCGGCAGGTTTTAATCAGGAGCAAGATGCCTGTAATGAGATCACTATTTCCCTGCCTTCAGATTGATGTCATGTGAAGTTCTGTGCCGCACTGAGACATGTGGAGGACGCCAGGCAGGCACACACGTGCACACACTAATACTCACACACATACACAAACACAAAGAGAGAGAGAGAGAGAGAGAGAGAGAGAGAGAGAGAGAGAGAGACAGAGAGACAGAGAGAGAGAGAGAGAGAGAGAGAGAGAGAGAGAGAGAGAGAGAAGCACATTCAAATGCAGAAACCCGGTTTTCCATGATAAATGCCCACACTCACACACACACATACACACACACACACGCGCGCGCACACACACACACACACACACACACACACACACACACACACACACTTTACAAAGTGTCAGTTTTCAGTTACAAAGTGCAATGCACATCCTGGGCTATGAAGAGGCTCATTCATTCTGCTTGGCAAAATGTACACATTTTAATTCCAGCTGCCATGAAGTAAAAACATACACAGAGGAATACAACACAGAGGTAGAGGGAAACCAAAAGGCCCCAGTGTTGGTGTGTGCTGCATTGGTGGACTCGCACAGCCGTCTACAAGCCAACAAAAAGCCCATTTGTAGTTTAGCATCTGCCTCTGCGCCTACACGGCCACATGTGTGCGCCTGCTTGTGCATACGCCCCTGTGTTTTCATGTGAACCAGAAAGAGAATGAGTGAGTGAGTGAGAGAGAGAGAGAGCAAAAGAGAGCGAGAAGGGGGGTGTGCAAGAGAGAGAGAGAGAGAAATGGAGAGAGAGAGAAAAAGAGAGAAAGAGAGAGAGAGAGAGAGAGAGAGAAAGAGATAGAGACAGAGAGAGAGAGAGAGAGAGAGCAAAAAGAGCGAGAAGGAGGGAAAGAGACAGAGAGTCCATAGCCTGGAGTGAGCCTGTCCACAAACTCATCAGAGTGCCAGTATACTCTTGAAAATGAACACATTGCCTGTTCCAAAACATGTGTGTCCAATGAAAGGTGAATGGCTCTCCTGTCTATACTTCCCTCAAAAATCAGCCATGATGTCACCATGAACCCTCTCTGAACCCACCTCTGTCAAAAAACATTTTGCCTGCGCTCCCTCTATTTCTCGCTCCTTCTCTCTCTCTTCTCCCCCTCAGCCTCATTTTCTTTTCCACCTCTCCCTCGTACACTCACCACGCAGCCTCCCTCTTCCCTGAATTCTTTCGGTGAAACCGCATTCTTTTTCTTCTTTTCATTTGCTTCTTTCTCTCCCTCTTGCCCCCACCTCTTTCTTTCTCTCTCTCTCTCTCTCTCTCTCTCTCTCTCTCTCTCTCTCTCTCTCTCTCTCTCTCTCTCTCTCTCCCTCTCTTTCTCTCTGTCGCTCTCCTTCTCTGGCTTTCAGTCTAATTGAATCACCACAAGTACAGGCCACTGCCAAATGTGCCAGGATGTTCTGATTAAGATAGACTTTGTTTAAGCAGTGGCTTTAAAAAAAATGCTTTCAGTGCTGTGGATGGTGAGGGCAGGGGAGGGAAAAAGAACAAACAAGTCAGGCAGAGCAAACAGCTGAAAGAAGGAGAAAAGGGGGAAGAAAAGAACGCTATCAGAGAAAAGATGGTGGGAGCAGCAAGAGAAGGCATCTAAATTCACATGTGGAAGTGATTCCATAATTACAGCAAATCTGTGCGAGCTCAAGAAGGAAAAAGTTCCCTTCTTTGTGCGTCTTCTTTAGCAAGTAGAACAGTCAATGTCTGAAAGACTAGGTAACTTATTTTCACAAAACGCAATCAAACGCCATTTCAAACTCATAAAGTGCTTTTATAGAGCTTCACATCATTTATGTGTTGGCAGCTAGTTTTGCAAGTGTATACTACAACAATTGCAAAGATCTCCATATAAACGTTAGTATAAAGAATAAGGCTGTGTGACATTTCCCTTAAATATAGCCTCAGTTATATGCAGGTTGTGACACATTTGTGGTCGTCATGTTTTTGCACAACCATGACTGTATGACTGTAATTTCCTCTATGATCTGGCAAACCTATCTAAACAAATGGATGGGCCTGGCTTGGTATAAACTTGTTAAGATTGCTCATCATCACCTACAGCAAAACTGGCAGCACTTGATGTAAAGTGCTCTTTCAACAAAGCTCCATGTGAGAGTGTGCGTGTATGTGTTGGAGGGTGCAAGACATGGGAGGGATGACAGACACTGATGGCTGTCTTACTAGCCTGAGGCAGAAGGTGTTTTTTGCAGGTGTGTCTGTTGGCAGCAACTTCTGTTCAGTTCCCAAACACTGTGCGCACTCTGTAATTATCAGCATGCTTTGCCATAACATGTTTGCCAAAGCTTGAATTGCCCAAAGTTATAGACTCATAGCTGAACAAATCTAAAATTTAACACACCCAATTAACTCCGGCAACTGCCAAAACACTACGCCAGCATTTATGTAGGCAACTTCATATGGATTGGTCTCTACAACGTGTTTGAGAACGTCCTTTGTCTACTCAACAATAGCAAGAATGCAAAAAAGACCCCCTTTTGCTGGGCAAATAGTCTAGCGTCTAATTGAAACAGAATGCCAAACCACAGTATAGAGCTCTGTGACGTTTGTTCTTAATTTGATAGTTGGAAAATAACCAGCTTTAGTTTTTATTTTGTCCTAGGTCTAGCGTAAATTTGCTTTTGGCCGATTGCATCAAATGCAGGCTTGGTCACCAGTAATCGCAGTAAACACAAAAATGGAGGTGGTTACATAATAATACAACCAGAACCGTTACCAGAAGAGGCTCTTAGATTAGTTGTGTATGCCTACTCACTGAAGTTAGCTGCGAATTGCCTCAGAAAGCAAATGAAACGAAGCCAGAATCTGAGACGAGTTCCATGGCATGAGTTGAGTCTGAGCGGTGAAGAAAGTCGTTTTTGGCGCTATACTAACCTCTAGCGACAAAATATTGAAATGCTTTCAAATATCCACTATCCCAAGTGCACCCTACATTCACTGTTCCTTCTGTGCAATCGGCATAGTGGGGTTATTATTAACCAAACTTTTTTGTTAGTTACTATTTTCAAAATATCCTTTGTGTGCACCTGCCTAAAACTTGTCAAAAAACAACTTATGCCCATCAAGTAAGTTCAGCCTCATGGGTGTTTTAACAGTAAACATGTGGATGGCTAAAAACATACAGTACTGTACTGTGCAAAGATTTAGGCAGGTGCCTTCAAACCAGCATCAATTCACACAAAGGGGTATACGAAGTCAGGGATTTTGCAGGATTATAGTCAGGTGTATGATCAACCAATTACACCAAATTGGTTATATATGTCAGGAAGCCTACATCCACAGAAGATCTGTGGTTAGTTCTTCAAGATGTTTGGAGCAAGCTACCAGCCCAGTTCCTTCAAAAACTCTATGCAAGCATACGTAGAAGAATCGATGCTCTTTTGAAGGCAAAAGGTGCTCACACCAAATATCGATTTGATTTAGGTTTCTATTTTGTTCAGTCAGTGCATTTTGTGAACTGGTGAACATAAATGATTAACACTTCCATTTTTGAAGGCATTCCTAATTGACAGCATTTTCCCCCACCTGCCTAAGACTTTTGCACATTACTGTATATGTATCAGTGGGAAAATATGTATTGTAATTTGACTTTTAGTTCTCCGCAAGAATAAAAACTAACAAATAAATAAATAATCATCCCAATTTAGTTTGGGCCATAAACTGAATAGTAATATGCCCCAATGCAGTGGTTTAACATGCAGAATATTTGTCTGTATGTCCAAGTTGGAGGTAACATTCTACCATTACAACATTACAACAGGGTTTTCCTGTCAGCTTTAAATTTAGATACATGTGGCAATCACCCTTTGTTTTTTTTACCTCAAAAAAAAAAAGCCATGCAAATGTAGCATTTTATGTTCTCAGCAATCTCTAGTGGCAATCCACACCCTCCTGATAAATAGCACCATGATTTATGTGTTGTAACCTAGGTTATAAATGTTTTAAGGTATGCCAAATAAACAGTTTGTCTTTGTTTTGTTTTATTTTCTTTGTTCGTTTTTTTGGTCCATCATACCTGACACAGACTATACTGTAATTTTATCATAGCTCTCAGTAAGTTTTGATAGTCTGAGCTGTCAATTATTATATAGAACATTCAATAATTCTACAGTGCTCTACAGATTAAATCAGTTCAATTCAATCAAAAAATCAACATTCAGTTAACCTGTAACTGTTCACACTGCATGCAAAACAACATACATTCACACAGTCTGGTATTGCACTCTGATTAATCGATTTGGGTAAACATCAAAAAATTGCTTTCTGCCTGTATAAGCTGTCACATCTCAGCATCCCCTTCCCTCTGCATATAAGGAGATACATCTACAACCAATCTAAACTGTACACTTCTGTACAATTTATATTTTCTGTAAAACAATATTGCTGATATGCATGTTTTCCTAATGAATTGAGTACATGAATAGGGCTAAAACAGATATATCATTTAATAATGCTCTTGCTCTTCTTGTCTTTCCTTTTTGCTGTCTTTCACACTTAGCATTTCCATGACCATGATGACTGCTGCCATTATGTGTTTGGATATCATTTTATCATTAGAAAAGTTCACATAGCTTGTACTTAGGTATTAATGTGTACAAAGGGGATGTGGATGGGTGGCAAAATCAAGAGAAGTGTTAAGCACAGCTTTTACGGCCTGCTCCGTTGCTTACTCTTTGTCATCTATGTCCAAATCTGTTGCACTAAGTAAGCAAGGTGGTTGATTCCAAATAATACTGGTAAACTTAAACAAAAATGTCAGTTTTCCACTTGATCCAAAATAATGTTTATCACAGCTTTCACCAGTAACCTCCTCTGTCTGCTTAGCTAGTGGATCTGAAGATACATACTGTATTAGGGGGTGTGGAGGAGTGGCACATAAGTATGAAAAGCTCACTGAAATAACTAGATTTTATGATCGTTTTTTGAAAATATCTACATAGAGCTTGTACTTGCTCTGAGTTCTATTTTCCACTTGATCACATGTTATTTATTCTTGCTTTGTCCTCAGGAGTAGCCTCCTCATTTACCCCCTCCTGCTTAGTGGATCTAAAGATATATATTACAAAGGAGGAGTGCCAAAATCTGTATGAATGTATTAGGGCATGTGTTCTTTCGTCTGTTACTAATAGCAGAATCCAGCACAGCACAGATTATTTTCATTATTTCATTTTTTAGCCGAGATTAAAAAAGGCTTTCAACAAACCACTCATTGGAATGTTGTGCTTTCATGAGCAATGTATAAAAAGGCCATTAGTTTTACATTGTCAGTTTGGTATTGAAATATGGCATACCACATCTAAAAGGGTTTATTAAATATTATTTACTACGCTGTGTCTGCAAAAAGGCACATTTTTATTCATTGATTGATATGATACAGTTTCTGTTTATGCCTCTCACTTTGTATCACGCATCACAGACATATCTGTCTCTCACATCAGCACTTCCTATCTTTACATGCAGCCTATGTCTGCAATTGTGTACTGGTTTATATCGTATTTGGCCAGTAAAACTCAATGTAAGTGACAACGTTTTTCCTGTGTCAGTAGAAATGTTCGGAAACACATACAGTAGGCCAATAAGCAGATTGCTTTTTATTTGAGAAATGTAAAAGGAATTTCTCTTGTTAGGGTTTACATTTAACAGGTAGAAATAGCAAAGAATTTAGGGGCAAACGAATCTGTTAAAAGCGTAATCTCACTGTTAATGTAGAACTATCCTTACCTAAATTCACTCACTAATCATATGAGTCCTGATGACTGAGAAAGGCTTGCATTGCAGTTTCTGAACATTGATACAACAGATGGCAAAAAACTGCAATTTTTTGAGACACAGAGGTCATGAAGACTATGCCCGTCAGTGTCTAGCTGTGCATTTGGTGGCTAGACAGTGAGAACAGAACTGAAAATGCCTGCCCAACAAGATCATAGGCGTTTCAGTCCAGCACCTCATACTAGGCCAGTTGTGTTTGTAATTTCTAAAAGTTACAAATGTGTTGTATGCTATGACACAATTAAATTCAACCACAGTGGGGCAGTGTTTCATAGTTAATATGTATCTCCTCAATCAAATGGAAATTTGCTTTTAAAGGATCCAAACTGACTGACAGTGCTGCTATTTTGAAAGGAGTAAATAGTAGTGAGGGCACGGTTACCCAGTTAACTTTAAATAACAGTGTCATTGTCACATACAGTTGAATTGAATCAGGTTACTCAAACATCAATATGCTTACACGTAGGGGTATGCATTATTTCAGACTATATTCATAAGCACATCATACAATGGTGCACATACATTTGACTTAAGTTACAATTGTATTTGCCCTGAGCACCACCCAAAGTTTCGAATAATGAACAGGTTAAGTATTGAGGACGGGTTCGATATAACAACCACACACACTGGCTGGCACATGCAGCCCATGGGCCATACTAAGAGCACTTGAGCTCTGGGTAATGCTTTTAAAATTCAGCGCTCGTGTGAGACAGTCACGGTGAGCTCCGCCCACAATACATGTGCTTCACCCTCCTCCCCTCCTCCTCGCTTATCACACGCGCCGTATTTTGCATAAAATGTGTGTCAGTAGGACAGCGCTCTCCCTGGCACATGCAGAGTGCACATGCAGTAGGGCTTTAGTGCACACATACCACGGTCGAATGAGCGCGTCCAGCTCGCCGTGGCATTAGATACCGGCCAATGAAAACGCACGAAGGAATGAAGGAGGGAGACCGGTAGAGGAGTTCAAGGGGTGTCTTAAGTGAATGCGTTAACTCACTGTCAAAGTGATAACAGGAGTTGAAGAGACATTGAAGTCGGCCACCTGCATGAAAGTGTTTATGGTACATGAGTGTGTGGGAGGGTTTTAGGGTGTGTGTATTAATTTGACAGTTCAGCCACCGAGGACCAGGGAATGCCAGGCTAATGTTTGTTCTTCAGACGTAGCACATCACCTCAGCGTATATCCTCCAGAATTTCCTAGCCAGATCAGACGCGGCACAGGTGGCTTCAGCGGTGAGACGTTGTCGCACACCTGAGATAGCATTTGGACCTCATTGTCTCCGCGATTCAAGAAGACTTTTTTTGTCAGCGATCCGCCGCATCTAACTCAATGCCCTGTGCACAAAGCTATTTCCGTCTTTTTTGGAGAAGGCGTTACATGCACAGGCATTTAATGACACTCTCACCAGTTTATTGCATGTCTTTTGCGACAGTTACACAACTATTCTGAAACCAGTAACTATATAGAACATTTCATCCAGGGACAACATGGATAACAGCCCCGGTAAGTGTAACTATCATTTATCTTTGTGGGGGTTTTGTTTTTTCTTAAGTTGGAGCACATTTGCATTCATCAGTCACAGTGATAAATAATACACAAATAGTTATTATTAATAATAATGTAGAAAATTATTATTATTATCATTGTTATTATTATTATTGTTGTTGTTGCTGTTATTGTTAGTATTATTATTATTATTGTTGTTGCTGCTGTAATTATTGCTTGGTTGTTATCGTTGCTGTTCCTGTTGTTTACACATAGATAAGAGGATATCATGTATCTATATAGCCTATCATGTTCCTTAATAGCGCATTGAACATGCTTGTGAGTCCTTAAGTTTGTTTTTAGAATTTGCTTTTAGTTTATGGCTGTTTGTTGTAGCTGTGGGATGACAGTTGCTATCTGTATCAGTGCAAGACGTACAAGACAACTGTCACAATTTAGTAGGGAGCCTATATTAATGTTAAAACATAGCATATCGCGAATCGGAAGAGAGTTTGTCTTTATGTTTTGACCTGGTAATAACAACTGGGTACATTTTAGGTAGACTACAATCAAGATGTAGCCTATCACATGGTGCTGCCGCCCTATTGAGCTGTCAAATCCTCCTTGGCTTGTCTGAATGGTATACAAGGCAGCCGGTCTCAGACAGCACATTAGGATTATCTACTTCCTGCCTATATACATGAAAACAAACTCACGTGTTGCATAGAGAAGGCACAGGCACACGCCGCTGCTAGCTGGCATACTCTGACATTTAACAGCTGGTACAAAAGATACGTTTTGATAGCAAACGCATGTAGAAAAGAGGAAAACTGTTTTTACTTTTAGCTGACGATATAAGTAATCAGCAATCCAAGCTGTGGTCAGGACGCTTGGTGAGGTAGTGGATACGCAACTAATCGGAAACTTCCTTTACAAAAACGATTGCCATGACTGTACACTCTCCCTTTTCCAGGGAATCTGTCACAGACTTGATAGCCATGTAGGTTAATGTAGCTTACTTGAGGCAAGCTGTTCATGCACAACATGTAAGTAGCTTATGGGATGGTGTTTCCCATGGGAGGCAGTCCAAGGGTGCCGGCGTGTTTTGAACTTACTGCGCTCCTGCCTTAACTAGTGACTCATTTACAAGGGCTGCAGTCACGTTCATGCGCAGGTGATGGAAATATTGTCCCATGCTGAACTGGGCTGCACTCAGCTGAACTGACTGAAAACCTGTACTGGACATGTGATTACAATGCGTACGCTGCAGCACCCAATGAAAGTAGACCCTGCCCAGTAAACAAACTCAAAGATGACAGCTGATTTTAAAGATGGCGAGCCTTCGTGCTCGCTGGGCAGTTAGCAAATGACTAAAATACTATTGTCCACTAAGTTACCGCATTTGTTGTATGTGCTCAATGTGGATGTGTGTTGGCCATAGCTGCTGTGTAGCCAAAATATTGAGCTTCATATGAAGCAAAACAAGATCTTATGCTGTGAAAGACATAGTTCTTAGGAGTAGCCGGCAGCTATAGTTAGACCTTTTGACACAGCCCATATAAAGGGGTGATTTTTTGTTGTCAATTTCAAAAATCTGCACAGTTATGGTGTAGGCAGATTTCATAGTAATGATTAGCTCGCATTCTTGTTCCCAATATATTGCCCCAGGCCGCTCATTAATAATGCAGAGATTTGCTGCAAAAATGTGCATGATAACGTCTCAAGTTTCAGAGGGATGTGGGAAACATTGTCCTTTTATTCTGATGTCATTATTACAGTTGAAAACGAGTTTGAGTTCACAGCACAAATACCTTTAACCTCCTAATTCGTTTATAATTCTGAGTCTTTTATACCATGTATAGGTTAAATGAAACATCTCTGGAGAATGACATGCACTGTGCAGTCAAACGGTTGCGTTTACACTGGCTGATAAATACAAGGGTTTGTAGGCTACTGTGTTCGTCTGTATGTGAGGTTAGGGTAAATAAATGAATAGGCTAGAATAGCAGAGCGAGCTGCAAGCCCAACCCCCGCTAGATCTACCAGTATCAACCATCCTGCACGGCTTCGTTCTTTTATTTAATAACCGGACGGCAGCTTTTCTGAAGTGCGCTTGAGGGCCACGCATAATGGTGAGATCGCAGAGTAATCTTCCCACAGACTCCCGATTCGCCCTCACGTGGATGCACTTGCTCTGCCGCGTGCGGCGCGTGATACCCGGGCCCTCCTCCCATCGGTTCTCTCATGCACGCTTGTGTTTTCATGCTGCCCGCGGTGATGTGAACGGAGGAGGTTGGTCAGTGGGTCAGCGATTTCGTGCATTAAATGTAGCTCGAGATCACGTTTCCACGCCTCATGTCTGCCGTTTGTTTTGATTCGAACACAGATAAACACGTTTTCATCATCCTACACTAATTCTACACCATTCGACCACATTTGCTGAAGGTCTCCACAGTTTTCAGACACTTGCTTTCAAAGAATTTACAGACTTTGCATTTAGATTGCTGCTTTTCTTTAATTCTGATAGATAGATTAGGCCTACTCATTTTCCCAGTCTTCAATTGTTATTATTCTCTGGTGATAGTACATTATCTACAAATGACTGGATAAATAATTCAGTATCAACTGACCAATTAAAAATGGTATTTCTTTATGCAATATTTATGTAGGCCTAGTGTTTTTGCATGCATACTATGCATATGCCCTTCATAGGCTAGGCAACTCTTAGGTTTTGGTGACCTGAACAAGCATACCATGAACAATATTTTTTTCGCATGCATTCTGTGGATGCTATCCGAATTTCAAAACTTAAGATATGATCATATTGTGTTTCCTGTTATATATACTACTCTGAAGTATCAATTTATGCATTTTCATACACTGGGCAAAGTGTGACAGCGGTTACAGTTATTAATATGGACATGAAAATAGTCAGGAGTTTCAGACACTTGCAGGTTGCTGCTGACCCACTCCAAATATGTTGCAATGTAGTGAGACTACGCCAAACGCAGCAACCTTGACAGCAGGCTTGAGTGTGATTGATGCATGGGAAACACGCTCTATGGAGGGGAAAGTTTACTGGTGGGGGAGGCGAGGAGAGGAGAGGAAGGATTACTGTTGCCTGTGAAGCGCTCACGTTCCTCTGCCACCCTCTCTACTCTCTGGCAGATTAGAGGCTGCATGAGTAGACTAAGCTGCTGGGATGTGCTGATTCCTTGGCTAACTCGCGTCATTTGCACTTACCTTAGTGTAAAGTGTGCGCTGGCTTGTGCATGGATACTCTGCTGCTGCTTAGCCTAGTAGAGGTTGCACATGGCACTTGAGCATGTCTTCTAATTAGGCCATTAGTAGTATATATAGCAGGAAACACAATATGATCATATCTTAAGTTTTGAAGCAGTCAAGCTTGGGCAACATTGGAAATTACAAGAAAGTGCAGGTAGACAAGTTAGGAATTCATGTAGATGTCAGATTATGTGGTGAGTAAGTTAGAAGTGTTTGGATTAGAGGGGTTGTGGGAACAGACAGGTTTTCAAGAATCTCTTGAAAACACAGAGAGACATCCCTGCTCTTGTAGTAAAACAGACCTGACCACAGACAGAAATAAGCATAGTCTTTGGAAAAAAGTTATTGATTGACAGATGAAGGCCACATTAAGTGTTATTTATTTAAAGATAAAGGGCCTCTACTAGACAGTGTGTACTGATAAGTCCAACATTAACCACATAGTGAAATGGTTTTATACTCAGGGCTAGGCTTCCTCCACACTATTCATTGACTACACTTCCAAGGCTGTTCTGTCTTTACTGCCTCATTGTCACAGAAGAAGGCATCTCACATGTACCTCCCCATAGGTGCACGAGGCAGTGTGTGTGGTCATGTGTGTTCAGGCAAGGTCACAGGTTTTGGCAAGGCGCGCTAGTGAGTATCAGACTTAGATATACCTCTGTTGTAAAGCTGAGCTCCTCAGTGTGTCAGTAATAAATCTGCCAACACGTGCTGGCTGAAGGATTAGACAAACACTTCAGCTAAACAAATGCCATGTGCAGTATGAGGAAGGTCTAGAGAAGAGGTTGGGCAACTGCTGGGATGTTGTGGGTTAACAAATCTGTTTACTATTCCACCATGTTAACTAATGTACACGTGGCTTGTACCTCAGGTATTTCTTGCTTAGAGATATTGTGAAATATATTCTCTTAGGTATTTTATTTATAAATAGTCTGTAGAACTCTGGATAAGTATATTAATTCATCAAATATAGGCTTGCAACTATAGGCTAGTAACTAGATAGGAATAGAAATTGAAGTTATGAGTTGTGGTACAGTGTGAAAATTCTTGTTGTGTTTTCCTTGAGTCTGGACTTTTTGCTGTCATAGAATTGGCAAGGGTTGTTCGAAAAGTCTGCGCTCCCGCGCACATTCCCACAAAACGTGACTCCGGTCTGTTTTTCAGTCAAAGCAGTGTAAACGCTGACTACTGTAGCCAAACTATATTCACTAACGCAGCATATTTGGGCGTGCCACTTGCAGTAATGTCAACTCTAACTTGCGACTGTCATAGATGTCTACACGAGACTGCGGATTTTCGTAAAGCAGAAACCGTGTCAAGAGTACATGTGAAGCAGCGGTCAGGTGTCATGTCGTTCGCGGGCGCTGGGCAGTATGCCAGGGGAGCTGGGCTATTATTGGAGCGAGGGAGGCAGCAGACCTCACAGACACGTGAGGCCGTGTCTCAGCCCAACCATATCGCATGAGCAGAGCAGCGATGCGAAGAGGAAGATGCTGCGCGGAAGAAAAAAACTTCGGGACACAATAGCAACCAGCAGGTTGTTGGCAACATGTTAATGCCGTCTTTACAGTAAATAAATATACATATAGAAACATTACGTGAAATGCACCTGCAGTTGTTTGGCGTAAACACTCGCAGACTCTGTTGCTGTGCTTCCCGTATTATTTTTAGCGCCTGCGAGTTCTTCCGCCTCAGAGAGCAGCGGTTGTTACATAGAGCATGAGGCAATGATGCTGAAAGCGTCTACATTCACTCACCTGTCGGTCAGATGTTGAGCAACATTACATCACTTAAACCTTCTTAAGACCCAATGACCCACCACTGCCAACTGTATGTTTTGGGTATTTCGTCACATGGAGAGTAGGTAATACTGTAAAATAAAATTGAAGCATTTTAAAGTCCATCAGATCAGAAAGCAAATATAATAATGTGTCCACACTAATATTCCCATTGAAGGTCTGATCCACAGTCACTAATGGCACTGTTGTGAAGCCAGTATAATAATTTTAGGAAATGATCAAATCGTAGGTGACACAAATGTACATAATGTTTCTGTAAAGCTTAGGGACTGGTTGTATTCATATTAAAAATGGCCTTGGGAACTTATTTTCACTGTTTAAAATATTCATTTTTGGGGGTGTACGTACTAACATTAAATTACTTTGGTGTTCCACAAAACACACTGTCTTTCTCACATCATACAACTCTCTTCAAACTAAGTCTAAAACACATTGTTATTGGCCAGCTTGCCAACTTTGTTCTGACTGGTCAATAAAGCAGTAGGCTAGTGTCCTCCTCTCCTCTTACTTAGGATAAAAATAATATCAGACTAAAAAGACTAAACACAAGCATGCTTTGTTTCATAGGGCTAGGTGTTTTATATTCTCCTGTGCCATTTCCTGAACTTATTTTTACTTAGCTGTAAAAGGCCTGTACAACATCACCATGTACCAGAAAAAGAGAGAAAAATGGCAATGATGTATTTCTAGGCAAGTGAAACAAGGGGTGTCTGTGGAATGATATTATTGCCTCTGGCATGGAGTTTGGGTCTTTGAAACTTCACATGCCATTTACATTGAGTGAAGCTATATAAGAGACTAAAAATATGGGGGAAAGGCAATCATATGAGGTCGCCCTCAGGTCTTACGCTGTCTGCGAACTGGTACTTTCTATTGTGAAGTCAATGGCTTTTGTACACAAGCCTTGCCATTGATATTTTTCCCAGTCAGTCAGTGATTAAGTGTTGTCCTCCTTTTTTGTGTCTGCAGGGAGTGTGATCCTGTATGCTGGCTCCTCCGGCAGTGGCAGCCCCAGTCCTGGCAGCCCTTCCAGCGGCTACCAGACCCAGTCTCCCTCCTCCCACTCTCAGCCCTCGTCCCCTGAGGAGGTCACCTTTACTGAGATTGGGGCTGTGAAGCAGCAGCGGGGGGTGACTGGAGGCCCTTCGCCCTCTCCCAGGCTGGTCTTCCAGTTCCCGGAAATCTACAGCAGCGTGCCCACCTCCGCCTCCGCCCCTGCACAGCACACCTACTCCCACCCCATCGCCAGCAAGAGGCCATGCACCTTCACGGGGACTTTTACCAGTAGGTGCCCCATGTTGATCTCTGTCGTCATAGTCCTGCCAAGTTGTATAATCAGAAATCTCAATCTCCGCTTAAAAAAAGTATGAACCCTCTCATAATTTCCTTCTGCCCATTCACAATCTACCTGCCTGATGATTTGTGTGCTTGTTAGGATCTGCTGGTTCAAAAAGGCTTGAATCAAATATGTGGCAGGTTTTTCACTTTCTGAAGCAGGGACTGGTGCCCCTGAGTGTATTGGAGAGTAAAAGCATGCAAACATCATTTATGCACCTTTTAAATCACTACACAGCATTTATTGACCTTTATATGATAGCTGTTATGAAGCACTATATGAATAGTTTACCCACCTAGCTTACCCACCTTTCTTATTTGTGCATAGTCTACCCTCCTTTACTTGTTACCACTACACCACTGGTCCTGTCCTCATTTTTCATCCACCATTATAGCAAGCCTCACCACCCATACATGCTCATGCTTCTGCTTTCTTAGAACTGCAGTGACACTCGCTTGTCATCATTTTCCCCTCTACTGTGTTCTATTTTCTGTATGCATTGACGTATGGCATCTTTTCTCTAATGGTGCATTTTCTGGGTTTTGTGCAGAGACGGGAGGAATGGTGCTGCTCTGTAAAGTGTGCGGTGACATTGCCTCAGGCTTCCACTATGGAGTGCATGCTTGTGAAGGCTGCAAGGTAAGACAGAAGGCAGGAGGCAAGATCATTGGCACACAGAGCGACACTACATAGACACCATACATAACTCACACTGCACTACCAGCACACTACAAGAGCCAGTACATTTCCTCTTGTCGTGTCATGCCACTCATTATCACTCAGTATCTGATCTTGTAATGCTGTGCCAATGTTTCTCATTGCTGTCTCTCTCTCTCTCTCTCTCTCTCTCTCTCTCTCTGTCTGCAGGGATTTTTCAGACGCAGCATTCAGCAGAACATTAACTACAAGATGTGCGTGAAGAACGAGAAGTGCCTCATCATGCGCATGAACCGTAACCGGTGTCAACATTGCCGCTTCAAGAAATGTCTGGCTGTGGGCATGTCTCGAGATGGTGAGAGTTATGGGAGTGGAGGAAGTCATTACGCCCCTGCCCTACTAACCAGTGTTAGCCACTATTAGTTATTCTCAGAGGGGGTAGGAGAAAGGGGTGCAGCAATCAAGCCCACTTTCAGAGCTGAGTTGTTAACACAGTTTAGTAAGTTCTGTTTGCTAATTTGGGCTCATCACTTGTCTTTCTTTTGCCCTCTGCAGTCTCTTCCTCTTTTCCTCCCTCCCTTTTCTCTATCTCGCTCTCCTTCTCTCTGCCTCTCTCTCTGTATCAGCTGTTTTATCCTCACCCTGCCTCTTTCTCTCTCTCTCCCTCTCCATGATCCCCAAGCTCTCTCTCCATCGTGCCGTTTCGGAGACAATGATATATGAGGGTAGGCGGTGGGCAGTCCCTGAAGCTATCTGTCATCTGGAAAACTGCAGCAAAAACAGGAATTATTTTGGGAAACTGGAGCACCTAGCAGCTTGATTACCCCAAATGCCCTTATAGCATCTCAAACAATTAATGGCAACAATTAAGCAAGAGGTGCAAAAAGATTAAAAAACATCCACCCAGTTTTTTTACCTCGTGTGTGAGACAATTCCCCTTCCTGTATCATCTTTTCAAATGTGGTAATATGCAGAAATACGATAAATCATCCCCCTTCTGCTAATGAATGTAGCAAAAAAATTAGTTGACCTAAAAAACAGAATGACACCAGCATACTTCGCACATTGTGACCTACTTTGTGTGGTTTGGTTCCCCCTCCTGTTCTCATCAGTATGGCTTGCACTTCATGCAGCATCAGCCACGCATCTCATTTTTGCCCGAGTGAAAATTTGTGTGCCCGTGGAAGCAGAGGTGGGCAAGACACTTCACATAACTTTCATGCAGATGCAGCAGCAGATAGCAGTGAAGGTGCATTTGGTAAATTAGGTGGGGCAAACTGCTGCTCTGCTGTTAAGGGAGGCATGCATTTATTTTGCCCCCTTTGCTTCTGAGGAAAATAAGAATGTCAAGAAGCCACAGCCTAGAAACCCCTTTTTCTCTTACACTTCTTGCAAAACAGGAAACCCTCATCTAACTG
This sequence comes from Coilia nasus, assembly GCA_027475355.1. Lineage (NCBI taxonomy): Eukaryota > Metazoa > Chordata > Actinopteri > Clupeiformes > Engraulidae > Coilia > Coilia nasus. Next base: position 4,564,708 of record CM050206.1, on the reverse strand, counting down.
CCAGTGGCCCACAAGATTTCAGATTTCAAGGTTGAGATTTGGGCTTTCTGAGGCAGATGTCAGTGACAGTTGGCAACATGGCATAGTTTCACTTCCATGGGTAGCAGTTTTAGTCAGATCAAGTGCAAATTCCCCCTCTATTCTACTGACTGTTCAACGACAACACTGACAACTCTGTCAGCTTGGCACAACAGAGCTAGCCATGATGTTTGCGATTACAGATGACTGTCAGCATATAGTAAGACGCCATGTGCATTTCAGCTTCATCTTCACATCTATCATATCACTGTGAACCCACTAATGAGCTTGATGTTTGTGATCACAGGATCACACAGAACACAGGATCAGTCTAACTTTTGAAAAATGAAATTAATAAGCTTGTTTGAAAAACCCTTTGTACTTGCATCAATAGGGGGAAACCCCTTGACATTTGTAAGTGTATTCAATCAGACTTACCCCTAACCACACTTGCACTACTTTGTGTACTGAGAGCATGGTACTGCTCCTATTTCCAGGGTTGACCTGTAATTGTAAACATGTCAGGTCACTGCAACACTTTCTTGATGAGGTGACATATAATCAGCATTAGCATGCCTGTTGAACCATTTATGTGCACATGGTTTAATTTGGGCTTAGGATACTTTTTATTCACGTAGACTGTGTATTATAAATTACAGTGGCCAGTGACTTGTGTAGACCTAACTTAAAAAAAAACATATGCTAATGTAATTAAATGAAATCATCTACATCAACTTGAAGACCGACATGCGGCACCAGGAAAACAATTCTGAAAGAACAACATGGCATCTAGAAATGAGCTTTTGTTGGTGTGTTTTTGATTTCGCAGCATTTCTGTTCTTGCAGCATGGTTCCTACATGCTCAATGTGTCTCTTCAAAGTGATATAGATGTTTTTATTTTTTTGGGGGGCGGGGGTTCTTAAGTTGGAGCACATTTGTATTCGTCACAGTGATAAATAATACACAAATAGTTATTATTAATAATAATATATAATTATAATAATACTAATACTACTACTACTACTACTACTACTACTAATAATAATAATAATAATATTATTATTATCATTATTATTATTATTATTACAAGGAGTAGTAGTAAACGCAGTAGTGGTAGTAGAAGTAGTAGTACATTTTGTATGGGTAAGGTTAAAACAGGGCCATCTTTTTAGGATGAGTAATAAGATAGTTGTGGTGACAATGTTCTAGTCCTTATTAGCAAACTTCAACTCTATCTGAGAGTACACACATACACACGTAGCAACCACTCAGCATATGCACCTGTCTGTCCCAACGCTTGGCACCTTCCCATGCTTGTCTGGTTTGGTCGCTGTGTTATGCGCTCACGATGTCCCATTTGCCTGCTTAAGTTTAAGTTTCACTGTCCAACTTGGCTCCTCACCCTTGGCTGCGTGACCCCCCAGCTCTCCACCCTTCCTTCTGGAAGGCCCATTACTCTTAATTCCCTATCACAGTGTCCAGGCCTGACCCACTGCCCCACTTTCTGGCCAGGAGAGGGTGCACAAGGAGGAGAGAAAGTAGAGAGAGAAAGGGCCAATGGAGAGTGTGTGTGAGGGGGGGTGTAGCATATGGAAGAGAGAGGTTGCTATATATATCCAGGCCAGCTGACAAATATTCTTAAAGGGGGGATGGGCAGGGGGATTGGGGGCTGGTTGTTGTGGTGGGGATGGGAGTGATTATGGAGTCTACCATCAACAGTCTAACACAATCCAGCTAGGAGCACAGCATGCATGCATGTGTGCATGCATGCATTGGACCTAATAAAATGCATCCTGTGCAGTGGTTGTGCTTCCTATTAAATATCATCTTCTTAGAGCATTCAGTTTAATGACAAAGGCAGATGTCAGCTACAGACTGTACATTATGAAGTGCTCTGTGGATCTGTAATGTCCAACATATAACATGGGCGCATTATGTATTCATTTGGCTTGGTATTTGGAAATGTATTATCTAAAACATACAGAAGAAATGTCAGAAAATATTTGTCTGTATAGCATTGCCAGTGGTGACTCTGAATGTTGTTACTGTTAAAGATTTCAGCCTGTATAGCATTGCTGTTGGTGACGCTGAATGTTGTTACTGTTCCCCTACAGCGGTGCGTTTTGGGCGTATACCAAAGAGAGAGAAACAGAGGCTTCTGGATGAGATGCAGAGCTATATGAACAGCCTGAATGAGTCGTCCTCCCTGGACATGAATCCCTCCCCAGCACAGGAGACACCATTGAGCCCTGCTGAGAGTCAGTCTAAAGAGGCCATAGGAGCAATCTCCCGTGCCTACCAGGACATCTTCACAAGCACGCAGGACCGGCTGAATAAGCGAGACGAACTGGGCAGCACCAACAGTGCCCCATTCTCCTTCGCAAACAACCCACAGCCTCAAGATGCCAACCACCATGGCCATGCCAACTCGGTTCCAGCATTCCACTCCCCTGCCTCGGCTGGTTACACGGTGCCTGCAGACCGTTGCCCAGTGGTTCCAAGCAACAAAAACTGTCCCATCTCCTCTATGGACAACAGTCGCTACGCCTACCCTGCTCAGTCCAATCAGAATCACTGCCCAGCCAATGTGGACACACACAAACAGGTCAATTCAGCTGATCCTAACCAGTATAACCACTCCGTGTCACAGTCCCAAGGCCAGGGAAACACGTGCCCATGGAAGTTAGCTGCTGGCTCCAAGGTGCTGGTGAGTAGTCCAAATTGCTTGTTAGTATGCCCTCTACGCCCATTCCTACTATTTTCCATTTCTTATTACCACTCACCTCACCTCTCTTCTTTTCTTTTCCTCTCAGGCTTGTCCTCTGAATGCATGCCCAGTGTCCACTCCAGGAACTTCGAGTCAAGAGGTGTGGGAGTCCTTCTCCCAGTGCTTCACTCCAGCAGTGCGTGAGGTGGTGGAGTTTGCCAAAGGAATCCCTGGTTTCCAGGAGCTGTGCCAGCATGACCAGGTCATGCTCCTCAAGGCAGGCACCTTCCAGGTATGGCCTATGACTTTTCATTTGCGTCATGATGTGAAATACCCATTATAGCATGTATGGCTCCACAGTATATTGAAAATATTGTCACAGTCACAATATACAGTAGTGTGATACATATCACATAATATCGCCTAGCTGCAATTAATTATACATTTCTATAAGCCACGCTTTCGCACAACACATAATAAAGTTTCTGGCAAATTAGATAGTGCCATACTGCTGCTGATGCCCTCCAACATAGCATTGGATGCTAACTGCCTATGGCCTAGTGGTGAACATAATTCTGAAAGATGTTAGAACTATATATTTAAGTATGTCATCATCATCACAACATTCAGCAATGCTATTGCATATCACACCTTTTCCTAATATGGTCTAGTCCTAATAGCATGTCTGTTTTTCCTACATAAAGTATATGAATGCATATGAAAACATCAGACATTACTTAAACTACTCTTCCTTTTTTTGCAGGTGCTCATGGTGAGGTTCTGTTCCCTGTTCAACCCTCAGGACAGGACAGTGACCTTCCTGAATGGGAAGACCTACCCCCTGGCTGCCGTGCGGGCTCTTGGTATGGGCTCTCTCCTCGATGCCATGTTTGAGTTCAGTGAGAAGCTGGGAGCGCTGGGCCTGGAGGCAGACGAGATGGCTCTCTTCATGGCTGTTGTGCTCGTCTCAGCAGGTGAGAAATGATAGAACTGTGACAAACCTCTGGGGGCTTCAGGTACTTGGATAGGGTTCACAGAAATGTGTATGCCAAGGAAGTTTTGTGTATAACACATAAACAAAAGAAAGATAACAGATCTACAGTGACATACATACAGAGAACATATAAATAACTGTGTACTTTTTTCGGCTGCTGTTCTCTTTGGCAGACCGTACCGGCATCCAGGATGTCAGTGCTCTGGAGCAGCTTCAGGAGGGCCTGATTCGGGCGCTGCGGTCCCTTATGACGCGGCGTCGCCCCGACGACAGCACAGTCTTCCCCAAGTTGCTTCTGCGCCTGCCCGACCTGCGCACCCTCAACAACCTGCACTCTGACAAACTGCTAGCCTTCCGCATAGACCCATGAGCCCTCCCAGGGGCCTGAGGATAGGCTGTCTGTCTGTCTGGGCAGTTAAACACTTCTCCAGGGGCAGGGTCTCCCTGGTGGGAAGGGGAAAACTTCTCCCCGTTTTCCTTGAAGATGGAGCGACAAGAATGATTGTGCTCCTCTTAGCACATGTGTGAGAAACAAGGACAAATTGATTCATGTCAACAGGAGGGAAGAAAGGAAAGACAATGACTGTATTGTTGTCTCAGCTGGTTGAAGACACAAGTGTGGTTGGCAGAGAGAGACATCTTTATTTATCCGATGCTTCCTCAGATATTGTTTCCCATTGGAGGCATTGTTATGATTCACCAGTGTACCCTCCAACAAACAAATCACATCAAGCTTTTTAAGGGAGTTGACAGTGTTAAAGCACAGAGGGGGTGAACATTATCCTCTACTTACTATTCTTGTCAAATTCTCTACTGACTCTCTTCAAGAGAATTTTCAAAGACCAAAAAAAGTAAATGCTGTCATCATCCCTTCCCAACGTATTCCTAATGCCGTGAATCTCCTGCACCTGCTAACACTTTCTGTAGGACAGAACACACATAAAACTATCTTAGGGACCATTTCTGATGTGTGTGTTTCAGTGCTTATATTTTAAGAGAAAGGGAATGTTGTACATAAGAGATATAAGAAAAAAAACTATAAAGCACACTATGATCACATTACATCCAGTACCATTGTTCTGTGTCTTACATGAACACCTATGAGTAAATGTTAGAAATTGCACATTTCTACATAGGGTAAAGTGCACAAATGTGACAGTTATACCCTCAGTAGGCTGGTAATGAAGTGTGACAAAGTGTTTCATGTGTTCACTTGAGTCTCAATGTGTTATATATTTCTCCTTTACCACTCCTGCAATTGCATTGGGCCCTTTAACAAGCAAACCAGCAAACAGTTTATGTCTTTTGCATGTTGAATTTTATAGAATATTTTTTCTTGGGGAAAATATAAATCTTAAGTGTTTCAATCTTTAACTCTAAACACAAATGAGATGATACATGAGATGAAAAGTTGCCTTCCTTTTGGAGTAGGCATTGTAGTTGAAAAAAAGAGATTTGACATTTTTTTGTCAAAAGTACAAAAGTTCGAGCATACCTGCTTTACACAAAGTTCTTCATGGATAGCTGTGCTTTGTTCTCTGTAATTAATATTTTATAATTATGTTTACTATATTAACACATAATCAAGACTAGGAATCAGTTATTAATGGAAATTCTTAACGAAATTCTTGATGTTCACAAATAAGAAATCATAAGGAATGTTATACCATGCTTACTAACACAGGGAATATTTACAAAAATATATATAGTTTTTGCTATAATCATATCATAGCTTTAATTAATTGAACCATTTCATTTTGTTAAGGTTCAATGCAAATCCAGGTCACTCCATGCACATGTCCATGTGCAACATAAGCACGACATGATACATTATTGATTACTCCTCTACTAACTGGCAGGATATCAATACCTTACGCAAAACAACTCATATTCTAAATTGTGTTGACTTGAACACTGTCTTAACAATCTAAGTATAAAATGCTCAATCTTACCATCTTGACACTCCAAATACTGACCTATGCAAATCTGTTATTTTCAAAGGCTAACATATAGAATGTTCTTAAACAAATCTATCTGTGGTGCTTTTATACAAATGTATAAAGCATGGAAATACATGAAAAACATATTGTTAGTCAGGGTGCTCAAACTTTTGACCTGTAGGTTATAGAATGTGCAATAATTCTATTTGTGAGAAGGAAACCTTTGCATCGCCTGATGACAAGGTTCACCACCTTTACAACTCACAGAAATACCAGCACTTTCTTTGCCCCTCCCTGATGCTAATATATATGACATTAAGTGAATAACTGAAAAGAGTAAGAGAGAATAATCAAATCAAACTTGATCAGTTGTGACCAGCTTTTGTGCTGTTTTGATTGCTGTTGTTTGATCCTATTGTACATTTTGTAAATTATTGTCCTTACATAGAAAGCATATAAAGAGAAAATTCTATCCTCTGTCAATGATTGCATGTTTGTTTCTTCTAAAGTGTCATCGATAGTTAGCAGTTAGGCATATCCAACAATTGGGGAAGAGGACATCTTGGCTGCCGTGAAAATGCTAGCATCATCAAACATTAAAGATGTTAGAAGTAAGAAAACTTTGGCAAGTAGCCTGTAAATACTCCTGATATGTCACCAGAGATTAGGGAGTGTTAAATTGAAATACTGATTTGACTGAAAACACTAGTACAGCCCAAATAATTGGATTTTAAGACCGTTTACAGCCCGCACATTCTGTTTATTTTGATTATGTGTTCTGGCTTTTACCTCTAGAGAGGGAACAATACCTCACACAATATTATGAATTTGGTTGCAGTGCCAGTTTTGGCTCCAGTCTTACATATAGCACCTTTAAGGAAGTGTCCTTAATACCTCCTCTGTAGTTAATTTCTTTTTTAGCGGTGTACGAGCAGAAGAGTAGGCCAAGGCAGTGATGGATGCACACGCACGTGTTGGAAGGTTACCAACCTCCATTCCCAAGGCCATCACAGTAGAAAATGGGACACTTACAGACATAGTGTCCACATTTATTTTTAGAATACAGGTCTGTTAAAACTTTGTGAGAGACCGGCGATGGGTCAAATCCTGAAAGAAATCAAGTTCATTTAAGGTATTTACTTAAACGGCTACAGTGTCCCATTGTGGCTGACTACTCACACATGCCACAGACGTGACACCAGAAGTTATGCAGTCACACTGCCTTATGCCAACAATGACCAAAAAGACTTGCAAACGATTCGCTAGCAAAGATACCTCTGTGTCGCGTGTGTGTTTCTTTCCACTCTAGGGTTTAGTCAATGTATGTCATATTGTGGCCTAGCACGTTAAAATAGCACTGCAATCTTACATGTTGCCAGGTATGTGTGAAGATTTACGGAAACATAACAAAACAATACAAGGAGCTAGTCCACTAGACGTATAAACCATGGTGAAGAGTTGTACAATGACAGTTAGCTGACAGTCTACCATAGCTTATACATTACTTGTATGATAAGAGAGGTGACTCCTCCTTTACTATCCAGAATGTAATACCAAAGTCAAAGTCAAAGTCAGCTTTATTGTCAAAAAACCATATGTACAGGTACAGGGAGTTCCACAGTAGAGAGATGGTATAATACTACATCTAGTTGGTACCAACAGAGCTATAACAAAGTCTTCATAGACTGTCTCTGGCTATGAAGACAATCCATGTGATTTTTATAAAAGCTAGACACCAATTGTACAATTATGCCAGTAGTAGATATCATTGCCTTAATGAATCTGCAGGGCCTTATACTACCTGGACAGGCAGGATTAAAAAGTGTAAAAGAAACACAGAGTTACAGGATCTGCGGTAACCAGGCCATTGAACAAAAGTGAGCTGGGACAAGGAAATTACAGAGAAATATGAAATTAGGACAAAATGCCAAATTGTTTCGAGCTGAGACTACAAAAAGACAAAAGTGGGCTATAGGTCACCTAGAGGAAACGGAGAGAACGGGGCAGGAGAAGACAGATAAAGAAGCAAGAGCTAGGATGCTAGGGAGAGAAATCTCAGGAGAGATCTAAGGATGCTGCTGAAAAGAGCTTGAAGACAAAATATCCAGGAATTAATTATAAAGGACACACAAGTGGACTGAAGGCTGCAGAATCTACCAGGCAGGCTGCATCCACCAGTGAGGTGACAGGCTGGTCAGCAGGATGAAAAATATTTAGCAAGCACAATAAAACGTTTTGGAAAAAAAGTTTTGATCAAACAATCAACTACCAAGGGTTGGAAAGAAAAATGGCAGACAATAACCTCCAATTTGGTGATTAAAAGTTTACCAGTGTACTAACTGGTATCTTTTTGTGATCTAGTTCCTAATGCTGTCAAGATTTAGAAAGACATATTTTCTGATGTGTCATCTATATTCACAGAACAGTAGAATGTAGGAAATGATAGGGGAAGGAAATGATAAATGTTCATGTCACATGATCACAGCGTAAAAATGATTTAAAATGACACCTAGACTTTGCCCACAGCAAATTGCTGATAGCCTATATGAACCAAAACAAACAATGAAAACATTTTCCTTTGGCCAAAACACTTATCCACTGTAACATGTTGCGGGCCTTATCATAGGTCAATACATGGCCTACTAAACAGCTTAGCAACTCTATCTCCCCAAGTTTTTTTCAGTATAAACTATGGTTGTAACAAACTATGGCATTGAGCATGAGAGGGGTTGATGTAACCTAGGAAACTTAAACTCTCCACTGAAAAAAAAAGTAAATTTGCAGCATTTTCACGTTAAAATTGTGCACAAATTTGTGTTAAATGAAAGACCTGGAGAGACTTTTGTGAAAGCCTCACATATAGCAATGACAGATTAATTTACTCTGGATTAAAGTTCAACCTAGCTATAGTCAGACACGCCAAGGAATGTTCACGGCAATTTGACAAGTCAAACGGGAACCACATTGAAACCGTTCTCTTAGTCTATGATTGAAACCAGTGGCCGGTTGCATAAAACTGTTTAAGACTAGTCTTAGTCTAATATTTTTTTGTAAGACTGTAGTTAGTTGCATAAATATTAAGACTGGTCTAATTTTACTTTAAAAAGTTAGACTCCCTACCCCCTGGCTAATTTGATCTAACATTCTAAGTTACCATAGAAACAATTAACTGTCAGTTGGGCCAGTTTCACAGAAGTGGCTTTGTCTTAGGCTTAAACTAGCTTGCAATGGCAGAAAATAACATTTGGATGTATGAAAGGGCAATTAGGAGAGAAAGGGTTTTCAAAGACCGATCAAATCCTTTGGAGGTCTTTTCTGACTAAGAAATTGCGGACAGACTACGGTTTCCAAGAAACACTATTATGGAAATAACCTCTAGCCTTGAAGAACAGGATCTACGCATGACTCCAGGATTTTGATGAATTCACAAATTCACAATGCATTTCAGAGAGGAGATGTCCAGGGTGTACTTTTGGGTGACTCTGGTTACCCACTAAAATCCTGGCTTCTCACACCATTTTTAAACCCCAACACTGTCCCAGTGTCTATAGCTAGCCTGTCTTACTGTTAGTCAAAGTCTTAAGTCAGTGTCTATGTTTATGCAACCGGCTGCAGGGACAAAGGCACCACCCTGTGGTGAAATGTAGACATGCCGTTTCATTCAGGTACGTTAGATTACACACGTCATCACGCATGGTCGGGTTGTTACAGGAAGTTGACGAAGACTTTCCGGGTGCATGGTCCCCATAAGCTGCATTATTCTACCAATATGAGATAACTCTTTATTGTTTTTGTGTAGGTCGCCGGTTTTTGGCATGAGCTTTCAAAGCAATAATTTCTTACCAGCTTTCCGTAATGCTGACGACGATGGCTTTAATGGTAAGCCCGTTTTTTCTCACGTAATTGTACGTGTCAGGAAGTAACCTGCACACAAACACGTCGTCTACAGCAGCTGGGTTGTGACATAAATGAAGCTAGCTTTACTTATATAGTACCTCCCCAGCTATATTTATATGTAGTATGCGGTATAGGCAGTATTTTATCGTTAGCTAAAGTCAACGCTAGAAAACAGTACTGGAAGTTTGTCAGCCTTGGTGTTTTTGTAGTTAAGCCCCACATCTATCGTTACAGTTACCTCATGATAATGTTCGCATCACTTAAGTTTTCTTAGGTCATATTAAAAGGTTCATTTGCAGACAGTGTCATTAACGTCTGAAAAAATATATATATTTGTTATTTTTCCACAGTTTCCAGTGGAGTCCCTTCAACCAAGACCAAGACAATGAGAAGATGAACACAGAGAACAACCGACCGGCGGGCTACGGATTTTTTTCTTTAAATAACCGACACTGACTAACAACATGTTTGTGACAGCTTATTTGGCGCTTGTGGTATTGGCTGGCCTCTGCATCGGTCTGGAGCTTGCCTCTCGTCGGCTATCACCACAGCAAGCAGCTACAACAACCGTTGCCAACCCTGCCTTCTGCCGCTTCCAGACGCTCTTCCTACGAGGGTACCTCCTGGCTCTCTGGGCAGACTGGCTCCAGGGACCCTACCTGTATAAGCTCTACCGCCACTACAGCTTCCTGGAATCTCAAATAGCCATATTGTATGTGTGTGGCCTTGCATCCTGTGTGCTGTTTGCTCCTGTGGCTGGCTGGCTCCCACAGGCTCTTGGCCGCAGACGCACCTGCCTGATTTTTTGTCTGGCCTATTCAGCCTGCTGTATTACCAAACTCTCTCGGGACTACTTTGTTCTCATCCTAGGACGCGTCCTGGGTGGCCTGTCCACCTCCCTGCTGACTACTTCCTTCGAGTCCTGGTATGTACACCGCCATGTAGATGTTCACGACTTCCCCAAGGAGTGGATCCCCGTCACCTTTGGCAAAGCGGCTAACTGGAATCATGGCCTGGCTGTCTGCGCTGGCCTGGTGGCCAATTTGTTTGCAGAGTGGCTGGGCCTTGGCCCTGTGGCACCCTTTCTGCTGGCCATCCCAGCTCTGGTGGCCTGTGGCTGGGTGGTGCTGACTGATTGGGGCCAAGAAGAGAAGCTGGCGGGAGCTGAGGGCAGAGACAAAAACGGGCCCCTGCTGGGTGCCCCCAGCTCTGGACTGTCCTCCACGATTGGACGCCTGTCAGCCCGCACTCGCTTCTGGCGCGGCTGCCTGGAGGGCCTGCGGTGCCTGCTGTCGGACCGCCGTGTGCTGCTGCTGGGTGGCGTGCAGGCGCTCTTTGAGAGCGTGCTGTACATTTTTGTGTTTCTCTGGACGCCTGTGCTGGACCCACACGGGCCTCCGCTGGGCATTGTCTTCTCCTGCCTGATGGCGGCCAGCCTGGCGGGCTCTATCCTCTTCCGCCTGGCCACATCGGTGCGCTACCGACTGCAGCCCGCTCACCTCCTGTGCCTGGCCGTGCTGCTGGCCTTCTTCTCCTTCTTCATGCTTACCTTCTCCACGGCTCCAGGGCAGCCACGGCCCCGGGAGTCCCTGCTGGCCTTTCTCCTCCTGGAGTTGGCCTGCGGGCTGTACTTTCCAGCCGTCAGCTTCCTGCAGGGCCGCGTGATCCCTGTGGAGCTGCGGGCCGGGGTGCTGGCCTGGTTCCGGCTGCCCCTGCACCTGCTGGCCTGCCTGGGGCTCCTGGCGCTGCACGGGGAGGTGTCAGGAACTGGTGGTGGGGAGGCGGGAGGGGGCACCAGGCACATGTTTGCTGGGTGCGCTGCCATGATGCTGGCCGCGCTGCTGGCTGTGGTGAGCCTCTTCACTTTAGGGAGGAACGATGCAGACCTCCGCCTAGAGGGGACGCGGGGAGACGGGGAGACCTAAATAGGATGAAAAAAGGAACTGCTGGCAAGCAGATCATGAGGACCAAGGACTTCTACTGAATATTGATGTTACACACGCATCTGTGTTACGCTCTGTTTGCCAATGAGACATTAAAGATCTTTCTTTTTTGCGGCCTCATGTTAAGAAAAGGGTAATGGTTTGTGTGCCATTCATATAACATTAGTGATAGTTCCTGTAGCGAAGGGGAGGAGAACCCGGCTGCGAACCTGGGCCTCCAAATAGGGGCTCTGACTGCAACCCCAAGAAGAGCCAGGCTCGTTGGGATGGCAGTCAGAGCACACCCACAACTCTAGTGATGGTCACTCCATCACACAGCCTTCCCCTTCAGGAGGCGCAGCATGCGCTTCACACACTCAGGTGTCCCTCACGCATCTCACACTACCTTCCCTTTCGGGAGGCGCACCCATGCGCTTTACACACTCAGGTGTCCCTCACGCATCTCAAACTGCCTTCCCCTTCCCCTGCCTCCCTTACGCATCTCCCACCATACTTCTCTCATCCAGGGTGCCCCACACATACTGGTGCTTCACCTATCACTGGGGTCCTTCACACCGGGGTCAACCTAACCTGGGGGTCCCTCATATGGCTCACAGTGGGTGGACCTCCAATGACCTCACAGCAAGCCATCCCACTTCTGACACCATTTGTAGCGAAGGGGAGAAGTCACCCCACCGAACCCGGGCCTCCGGGGTACCAAACAGGGGCTCTGACCAGGCTCATTGGGATGGCAGTCAGACCCACAACACACACCCACAACTCTAGTGATGGTCACTCCATCACAGTTCCTGTCAAGCAAACAAATAATGTGACCCTGACAAGTCAGACAATAGCTGGATGTTCATAAAGTAATACACAATAATGCAGAATCATTTATAGGTGGTGCATTCTCCGCAGAGCATAAGCTTTTAAAAATGATTTCAGATGTTAATGGATGTCTGGCATTGCTTTTGTCTACCTTAGGAAAATCAAAGACCATCAACAAATCATTAGTATGACCATTATTTTTTCAAAGAACATGATTGTTGATTTATTGTTTAGGTTAGTCCACCAGCTGCTGTGATTATTGGATGAAATACATGAAGTTACATTAAATTACATTGAACATTTTGGAAGGGAAAACAGCAGAAGGTGGGTCTTCTACGGGAGAGTCACAGGAATGGATGAGAAATGGGAGGGACACAAACAAAGCTCAGTGTATGTCTGTGAAGATTCTCATTTATACAAGTCATGGTAGTCAAAGGAGCTAAGTTGTAAGCAACTAAACTTCTTTTTGGAGCTTTAAGATGTTTCACCTTTCATCCAAAAGGTTTCTTCAGGCATCTTGCCTGATGTTGGGGGACCAAGAGCTATACCTCTGGGCCACTGGAGGTGGAGCTGTAGACCACGCCCCTTATCATGTGACAAAAGGGTCACACCAGTCAGCCATAAACATATGTCAAGTGTGAATTGGAGTGAGAGTCATTATGGTCACAGGCATAAACATCCTATACATAGGATGTCTATGGTCACAGGATCCAGAGAACTGAAGAAGCCTTTTGAATGAAAGGTCAAAACTAAATGTAAATCAAGCCTAAAGAGGTATCATTCCTCTAGTGAGAGGAAAGTAATTGTCAATGGGTAGATCATTTGGATAGGAAATGTATTTGCAGGGAAAGGCCAGTTCATTTGTCTTATAATTTAAGGGGACCCTATGCCACCCATTTACCCTGAGGACCAGTTTGATGGTGAAAACAGATGGAAGAAACTGCCTTTTCCACCAGATTGTCTGAGCTTCAGAACCTTACCAGGTTTTAAGTCATTATAATACCCCCTGGTGTTTAAACCTATCAACATAAACCCAAAACCACCATATTACCCATTCATTTTGGCTACTGGTCGCTGTTGCTCCTGTGTTTCATGCCACAGGGATTTCCTGGTTTCTACTCATATTGTCAATTTACCATGATCACGATCCTGTACCACCCCCATGTGTTACACAAAGAAGCCTTATTGTGCACTTGGTATCACTTATCCAGTGCTACTACATACCTCTCATTCACCCATTTGTTATAAAAGTAAATACCAGAGTTTAAAAATGCTTTTATGCTCCAAGTTGTACTAACAAATGCCAGAATGTCTACTGAAACATTTTAGCAGATATGTAAGCTATCCATGCTTCATATCCTACTTGGCTTCAAACTTACAAATGCCTCCTGTGTTGAGTACTGTAGAATATATTTCCCATGAAAAAAAGCTACTGTGTGTAGTTTTGTGCCATCTACTGGAGAGTTTGCACATTGCTCTCGCCTTAAAGGCACTGTCTCAACCCTTAAGTGGACATTGGAAGCCAAGATTTGTCCAAAATGTAAAAAATATGTAAGGGATCTAGGACTTCATGGTGTTCGTATATCAGAAAGTTAATGCACTTCGAGGTATAATTACCACCTCAAACATGCATTAGGCCTAACTTTCTGATATACGAACACTGTGTCGTCCATTATCAAGTGCCTTTATAATCTCTCTTTTTTCTCACAGTGTAATCTCACCTGACCTGACCTATTGATTACTTGACAATGCTATTGGTTAATTCCAAAAGTTTCAAAAACTTAATCTGCACTGCACACTAAACACCCTTTCTGCTTGCTCTGGAGTATGTGTATGGTCCTGCACTGCAATTTCTACCAAATGCTTTCATGCTATCAAACCAGCTCCCTTGCCCTTTATGTGTGTGAATTACCAGAGCCATATTTTGCATATTCACTTGCTTATTTAATATTATTAACTGTGAATTTTTTTCACTGTCTACAGGCAATCTGACAAGTAATGGAACTTAGAAGTTAGGGATATAACAGTATCTTTATTTAAGAAAAAGATACAGTAGTCGTGATCATTTTTACCTGATCTGGCCATTGGACCATTTAAAACAATGAATGACTGTCTGGTTGTATTTGTTTACTGTAGAATATCAATCAATAAGATACGAATATTGTCTCTAGGGGTGGGTGGTATAGCCTAAAATTTATATCACGGTATAAGTTGAACCATAGACGGTAGACGGTATATATCACGGTATACTTTGGTATGCAACAGTATTAACTGTTAACGGCTTCTTAATGCTGAATATCAATATTTCTGAACGTCACCAAACACGATATAAAACATTGTAACATTTTCGTGTGGGAACTTGGCTCAGCCAGAGGTTATGCAAACCGGTACTGAGCTAAATATACAACACGTTCAGAGCAGAATAACGTCGTGTTCCACATGATCCGCACACAAAACAACTAGATGAACACGTCAGAATGATAGCACAGGAAATTATGATGTTGGGAGAGTGCAGTCAATCCGTGCGCTTTGCCAAATGGACAGAGCTGGGTCGTCAGTGACTTGCTGTCGGCGCAGATAGGTCAGTCAAGTGCAGGTGTAGCTGTCTATGAAACAGCACGACAGGCTCCTCATTAAGCATTACCTAAAGCAGTGGCGGTTCTACATTGAATTACTCCCCGGGCGAGACCCCCATCCGAGTATAGTTAAACTATGCAAACTATGAGTTGCAGCAAATTGCAAATGTTGAAACTATCATAATAACATTCTGTTAGCTAATGACAGGGCTCAACGTTAACCCAAATTATGGAAATCAATAACTTAACTTGTAACCGTTTTGTTGCAAAGCCAAATCTTATGGTGAAATTAGATTTTGTGTTTGTTGAGCTAAGACCGAATTATTGTTGAGTATAGCAATCGTAGCATCATAGCTAGAAGTCCGTAAATCGGCTCTGGTTATACCATGATTAACATTAGCCCTTCATTCATGGCATGGATAACGTGATCATGCAGAGAGAACAGTTGCATACCTTCATCTTTTGCTCGTGTCTACACCTCTAATGGCTTTGACCTTTTTCTGTCCATCTCCTTCTGTTTGTAACTCGACAGTCAACATACTGTTTTTCCCATCCCGAACACTCTGTCACTGCCGACCAGGAGTTAAGACTAATTCACCTTGGTGACCGCCTACTCGTTTGGTATTGCCCTGTTTTATTAGCATTTCACACAATTAAAAAAATGTGCAGGAATTATAAACTTGTAAATATAATGTTAGGAATAAAATGTGCGTTATTGGGAAGGAAGCTTATGTGTGACTGACTTCGCTCACTAATTGCAGAGTATTGCCCACTTGTGCATTGCATTTGAGAGACTCAGGTGCTCCCCGCGCCCCCTGCCCTTTGCCCTTCTCTCATAGCTTCTGTGCACTGGAGCTTTATTTACAAGGTTTTCCAACGTAGCTGACTTGCTGTAGCAAACCGACCGTAAGTAATGTTACAACCGCGGAAGATAAGCAATTTTGAAAATAGGCGTGTCAGAATAACGTGAATTCTGCAGATTAGGTTTTCCTGTTCAGTATCCGACACCTCGTAGCCAAACCAGGACCAGATTACAGAAGTTGAGCCTGTCTTTTTAACGAGCTCCTTCTATTCCACGTGTTCACTGCGCACAGCTATTTTTCCTTCTTCCTTGTTGTGGTGACGCAATGAACTATCGCGGTAGGAAGGTATAACCCAAAATCTCTACCGTTGGCAAAATTTATACCGCATACCGTTTATAGGCCTACCTTTTATACCGCCCACCCCTAATTGTCTCTATACATATTTATGTGCTCTAAAGCTTTATAAATTGAACAAAGCAAAATGTACATTTTGTATTAGATAGAAAACACATTTTCTATGTTTTGAAGATTTTAAAGTGTCTTTGATAAAATGTCAGAAAGAAATAATCCAAGCTGTGTCAATTCATCTGACCACCCCATATCCTTCTCGATCTTGCTGCAGTGCAATGCTAGATCTCTCTTGACTCTCTGTGTTGCGTCACTGAATTACAGACCATTACACATCAATGATAAATAATTAAATAAGTCATCACCCCTCTGTAGAAGCCAACGTGGTACATTCCAAGCCCATCTCCATTTGCTTGGTTCACCTGGATGTTGCTAGAATGTACCATTTAGGGTGAGGGAGGGGATCTCTGTGTGAAAAAGAGAGGGTTGTGTTGAGTGAGCTTAGTCGACTGCAAGCAGCACAGGGGTTTTCACCTGAGCTACACACAGAGGGATCATTGCCTTTTCAAAGGCATAGGGAAAGCTATCTTCAGCATTTAAAATAGATAACCGAGGTAAAAAATAAACAAACAAACAATATAGGCTACTGGTGAAGCACTCTTGGTGAGGGGAGACTGAGTATCAATATTCTGACCTAATAAAGAGCAGAAGGACTCGCAGTGCAACTGAATCACCATGACCCAAGGCAAGGTAAGTACGCACTTCGTCCTTACCCATTCATTAGGTATACATATAGCAGTATATAATATTTATTTAGTTGTGAATTAGCCTTGTGGGTGAATATCTCTCTCCTTTGTATGGTGATGTGTTTTGTCACGTAATCACTTTGGTATGCTTGCTGAATCAGCCTGGTTTCTGCTCACAAAGGGGCCAATTTGTTTCCAGTCAAATGAAATGCACATCAGCTAACACACCACAGACACACCCAGATGATGTTTTGTTTCTGATGATGTGATTGTTTACAGCCTGATCTCTGTGATTTACATTTGGTAATATGTTTATTAATTTGTGTATTGGGGTCATTCCGTGTCAAATCAACAAATGGCCGAGTCACCCTCTCCAAAAAATCTGAAAAAATCACAGCTGTTTGTACATCCAACCTATGTATAAATCTTAAATATTAAGTCTGTATCACTAATAGCTCCAAAACTACAGCATTTTGAAATTTCAGGTCATTTTGGGAATTCTGGTGAACAAGCCTTTTGCTCAACTTCCGACATTGCTGGCTCTTTTAGTATTCCACACACATTAGTGTAACTATGTGAAAAGAAATGCATTTTCCTGTAGAATTCAAAAATCAAATCAGATCAGATATATGTTGTGTAATTCTTCCTCTCCAAAGCTGTGAAAATGGCTATAGATTCAATATGTGAAATGACACCACCACTTCTGAGGGCTTCTCGTTCAAAAAGTATGGGACACAAATTTATCAGATTATTTATATTATCATTTTGTATTATAATGTCATTTTATCAGTTTTGCCTTGCTTTTTCTGTGCTGTACAATAAAACCCTGCTCAAAAACGACATTGACAATTGGTTTAATTGTAACAAAGTTTGTTTGGCAGCTTTTCCTGTAAATGACATGCTACCCTATCATTGACTTCCATTGTATTAAAAGAGCACAACATGTGGTGGAAAGAGGTACTGCCGATCAATCCAACTCCATGGAATTACTGACATTTTTTTCCAAAACATCATATCTCAATAAAGAGACTCAGCAACAAATCTAAATTTTGGACAAATGATCCTCACATACAGGATGATTATGGAAAAATGTTTAAAAAATCCTGTGAACTGTCCACATGGTGAAATGACAACATGAAAACAGCCTTTTTCAAAATCAAGCCTAACAAGAAAATACACTGACCATATGAAAACATTATATTTTAATATATACATTAATATTTAAGATTTATACATAGGTTGGATGTACAAACAGCTGTGATTTTTTTCAGATTTTTTGGAGAGGGTGACTGTCGGCCATTTGTTGATTTGACACGGAATGACCCATTAATAAACAAACCATTTGATGTGATATATTTCAATACCTGTGACCTAATGAAAGACAAAAGTGGGGACTAATGTTGCTGCATCAATGGTTTGTTTTCTGAGAAAAACATTCTAGAAAATAACTTGTAGAACAGACTGATGAAATACAGTTGAAAGTGAGTAGTTGTGTGTATTTCCCCTCGCCTTTATCATGGGCTTAACAGGAAAGTGGAGGCCCTCTGTTTACTACTATGAATCATCCAGTGGTGTACAAGTGTCCTGTCTGCAACAATAAAAGGTACATACATTTACTTGAGTGATAGTGGTAACAATACGCCAGATCGATTGCGTACCTCCATTCACACTCCCCATTACTAATCAATGAGTAGGGTTACTCATGAGGAGACTACATCACACAGACCATCTGACAGCCTGACTTCTAGGAAAATGTTGTCATCCTGCTACTGTGTGGTTTCAGTTACAGTTCTCCACAGTCTGTTATCACAGCCTTTCTTCCCGGCACTTCTGGAATACTCTTGGTAGCTTTCCATTTCAGTGAGTAAGAAAGAGGAGCTGAGATAGTTTAAAGGAGAACTTTGGTGTAAAATGAAAATTGCCATGTTAAAACATCATACCGAGTTGGTATGTGAACTGAGGAGCAAAATTGATTTAGCCTGTTACATTCAGAGTTCAACTATTTTTTATCATTTGTCCCAGAAGGTTAACAATGGAAGTGGTAGGTGCCCTTAGACGAAGCATGACGACTACGCTATTTTTAAACCATTAAAACAGCTCGAAGAAACTCCACACGAGGGTGGCTATGACCTTGGTACTCAGCATCAGTCAACATGAATGTCGGTTTGTTGGTTGCATCAGGGTCAAATACGTGATCAGGGAACAATCACTGGCTTATACATGTATTCATGTAGGCTACTCTGTCTCTCTCCTATATGACAGGAATGTTGTCAATGTATGATAGATTGTTTTGTTTGTGTGTGTGTGTGTGTGTGTATGTGTATGTGTGTTTACTTGCAGCTGTCGGCCACCAACAAGGTAAACCATGGCTCTACTGCAGAGACCATACCCCCAGTACCTCCTAGCTATGAGGAAGCCACCGCAGGTAAAGTACCCTCCACTTCACAGAGACTTCCGGACACTGTTCTTTCCCATTATGTTTAATTGTAAAGTCTTTTATACAAAGCATTTTCTTAAAAACCTGGCACCCATCATTTTTTATGTGCTACCAATGGCACCACCAAACACTGAAATCATGTTGTTTTATACAACACTGTCAGTTAAAAAGTAACAATGGCTACTGTTGCACTATAAAGTCAGTGGTTACCACAGAGACCTCATAGTACTTAGTACTTCTTACTCTTCAAACCCAGGCTAGCTGTCACTCTTTCCAGAAGTCTTGTGTAATATAATAGTTAACAGTATAACAGTTGTCATTTGCACGTGGCTGTTGTTATTGACATAAATGAAGTCTGCTGGCCCCGGAATGCTTTGGGTAAGAGGTGACATGCTTGTTCATCTTTAGATGCTAGTCCCTGCTACAGCGGGGCTTACCCAGAGGATGGGGAGCTGCTCACTGAATTCAGCTGGGATGACAGGAACATCAGAAGGGTGTTTATTCGTAAGGTAACAGACAATAACAATTCACATTAACAAGATAGGTGATGTTGTTATGTAATGTAACAGTTCTTATTTGGTTACGTTGTTTCATGACCATTTTGAGTGACTGCACATTCCTTTTTTAGGTGTATTCTATTTTGATGATTCAGCTCTTGGTAACCCTGGCCATTGTGGCACTGTTTGTGTTCTGGTAAGTGCATCCAGAGAGAGAATGGGAAGATAGAGAGATAATCATTAAAATAATGATGTATATGTCAATGTGTGATGCTACTGCTTTCTCTTCAGTGAACCAGTGAAGAACTACATTCAAGCCAACCCTGGATGGTATTGGGCCTCCTAGTAAGCACAACACTCATGAAAGCTTTCATACTCTTGTTTTATGATTATTACTTTTTAGAACTTTGTTTTAAATCTCAGGACATTGATGTAAGAGTGCTCATTTAATCTCTAAATAAATAAGTAAGTGAATAATGAAATAAAGAAAGAATGAATTAATCATCATCAGGATATGCCATCATTTGTTTTATGGTGGTTCTTCATATTTATTTGTGGTTTTAACTCATCAGTGGTGTGTTCTTGGTCACCTACCTGACCTTGGCCTGCTGCTCTGGACCCAGGTGTGTTTTGATACTATTCAATACTTATTTAATAGGTCTCTGATCATATTGACACATTTTTTCTTTACTAAAAGCCAAGCGACCGTGCAGTCATGTCATGACTAGGTGTGCCTTTTGTATTGTTTTAAGGAGGCAATTTCCCTGGAATATCATCCTGCTAGCGATTTTTGTAAGTAAGATTTATATAACAGTCTGCTAAGAATTTTTATCAGCAATATAAGACTTTAAGACTACAAATTTTAGGGATGTCTTCAATGCCAAAATAAGTGTGTTTAATTTTGTTTATGAAACTTTAATCTTTCTTTTTCAGACTCTATCTCTCTCCTATATGACAGCAATGTTGTCAAGGTATGATACTTTGTTTTGTTTGTGTGTGTGTGTGTGTGTGTTTTACTTTTTTGCCCGTTTTGCATACTTTTTGAACTCAGACTAAGAGTATGGCTTTGTTGTCCAGGTTAACGAGTGCAATTTTTAATAGCTGGTGAAGATTGATGTCATAACAGTCCCTATTAGTTTTGTACTTTCCATTTACCAGTGCCACCTGATGTGATGCTAATAATAATGAATTTCATCTGATGTGAGAGAATATTTACATGGACCCAATTTTGTTACCAAATGCTTTTGGGTCATTTGTATTATTGAGTTGAGTGTTCTTTCCCACCCTGAAGTTTTTACAACACCAAGTCGGTCATGCTGTGCCTGGGAATCACAGCTTTGGTTTGCCTCTCTGTAACAGTGCTCAGCTTCTGTACCAAGGTGAGACTTATTTCCTAAAATAATATTGTCTCTTTAGCACCTCGTACCAAAGAATGACTTGTTACTAATCCCTTGATCAATTTTGAAGGAATATAAATGTTACTAGGTAAAATTAGATCTCAAAGTGGTAAAAACATGGGCATTACTTTCTGTGTTCAGTTGCAGGGGTCAGCTTTGAGCATTGACATACCACCAATGCAATGCTATAATACTGTGCTAAACATATTCTCATGATGTAAACAGGCTGTGTTAGAAACCCACCCTACATACTGTATACCAATGGACAAAAGTGAGGAAAAGCTATCAATCCACATAACTCCAGAGAGCAGTAAAACTGCCTTCAGGGTTTTTTTGTATTTGTGTAGACATGGCTTCCTTCCTAATACTTACCAAAATAAATGTGGCTTTTAATTCACTGAGGATTAAATGATCAGTGTTCATGTCCATCAGTTGCCATCCAGCACGTGTATGAGAATAAGCCTCCTGTAAATCCTCCAAAACATTCAAAATAAAATCTGGATACTATGGTAATAGTAAACCAATAGTGATATTATTTCGTTTCACTGCATTGTTCTCAACAGGTTGACATCACTTCTTGTCAAGGTGTACTGGCCATATTCAGCATAACTGTGTTCATCTGTGGATTATTGCTGGCCATTGTACTGCCCTTGGGCTACGTAAGTGCTTTACGCTTTAGGAGAAAGACAAACTAATATAAAATTAATTCAGTTTCTACTTTGAGTTAGTTTGGCAAAAAAAACATGTTTCACATTTTATGCTGTTATCCTTCAGGTTCCATGGCTGCAGGCTCTCTATGCAGTTTTAGGAGCGATCCTGTTTACCATGGTGAGTCCAGAGCTGTTTCTGAAGTCCTCTGCATGGGCTCAACTACCACTCTGTCAAAGCAGACTCTCACTATTTCTTCTCTTTGTCCTAGTACCTTGCGTTTGACACTCAGCTGTTGATGGGCAACAGGCGCTACACCATAAGCCCAGAGGAGTACATCTTTGCCACACTCAGCATCTATGTGGATATCATTTACATCTTCACCTTCTTTCTCCAGCTGTTTGGCACGACGCATGACTGAGTTCCCTGTCTGTGGAATTCAGTTGTACACCCCATAATGCACCTCCTTGTGCTTCTTAAAGGAGAACTTTGGTGTAAAATGAAAATTGGCATGTTAAAACATCATACCGAGTTGGTATGTGTACTGGGGAGCAAATGTGATTTAGCCTGTTGCATTCAGAGTTTAACTATTTTTATCATTTGTCCCAGAAGGCTAACAATGGAAGTGGTAGGTGCCCTCAGACGAAGCATGATGACTACTGGTTTAAAAATAGCGTAGTCGTCATGCTTCGTCTGAGGGCACCTACCACTTCCATTGTTAGCCTTCTGGGACAAACGATAAAAAATAGTTAAACTCTGAATGCAACAGGCTAAATCAAATTTGCTCCCCAGTACACATACCAACTCGGTATGATGTTTTAACATGCCAATTTTCATTTTATACCAAAGTTCTCCTTTAAGCTCCCTTACTGTCACACTTAAAGTTACAGTGATCCTGTTCTCTCCAGCATGCTGTGGCTGTGTAGTACACTGTGTAGTGTCTTTAGCTGTCATGCTGACATCCTTTGCGATCTAGCATGAGGTTCCTATTTAAGAGTGGCCAGGGGCATCATAAGGGATCGGAGGTGGTGTATTTCAAGGGCACTGTACTGATAAGGGGGCCCTCACAGCTGTGGATTAGCTAATTGGTATTGGAAAGAGACCCTTAAAAGATGCAGGCACTTGGTGGTCTGGCATGTTGACTAGATACCAATGGTTGGTGTGTAGAAACAACTGTTCTTGAGCACAACACATCTAATTAGAATTCCATTGTCTTGTGCCATTTTGAACATTAATGTTAATTGACAACGACAAAAAAACAAGTGCAACGCCACCGTCACAGTTCATGATACTGCATGTATTTCTATGTGCAGTCAAAACTGACACATAAAAAAGATAAGTAAACAACATCATAAAGTTGTACTTTTGTCTGCTATTAGCACTGTGTTGTGTTAAACATTTGCTCTAAGTGCATGTATAGACTGGAGTGGATGTGAGATCTATTGGGATGTTTTGTGGCAGTCCCTTTATAGGTGAATTTACTGAACTGCACTTTACTTGGTATTTTGCTTTTGTAGTTTGTTGTCAACAGCACCTCTTATTTACCTATACTGTATTGTTTTTGTCCTCCTTTTATGTGCATTTGCTTGTAAGGAGTCAAGCTTGATAGCCTATAGGGTCACCGAAATGGTTAAGATTTGGGCTTGGACATGGTTGGGACTGATACATGTGCCTGTGGCTGTGTTTTTCAAAAGAAATAAAAAATTAATTAAAATATTCACAGATATGTTACCACAATTACAAGAATGCAGCCTATATATTTGTTGTGTTCATATATAAGCCACACTTATTTCGTTTAACATAGCCCAAAACGTTTACATTGGCTACCATTTTTCTGTTTTATTGTGAAACTCAGTGGAAAATACACTTGGTTTATGCTGTAGCCAATATTACGTGAGCATTGTGTCATTTAAGTGCCAAAGCATTCTATTGGGTAAATTTAGGAGTGAAATGTTGTTTGACTTAACAATAATCACAGCTTCTTTCGGTCATGTTCATGTAAGCTTTTTTAATGTCAATGTAAAACTGAAATTATTTTGACATTGTTTGAATAAAAACAATTAAATGAAAGATATAATATGTTGTGTTTTACAAATAATAAATGCTACAAACAGCAGAAATACATTTGAGAACAAATGTTTTTAAAACGTATAGACCATCCCAGACATATATTACAAAAGCTGTTAGACTTGCACATAACAAAATTACAAAATCTTCCCCCAAATACAGTTGAGTTGTAACTAAATAGTGTAAATGTGGTTAAACTGCGATGTCCCTCTTTTACTTATGAAGTAGAACTAAATGACGCGGGGTCTACGTATAGCACTGGCCCAGCCATTCCCCGTTCAAAATACTTTCAACTCTTCTTGTACTTGTGTCTCAGCCAACCAATGAAAATGTTTGTAGGATAGACGTGAACGTCGGCCATGTTGTGGTTTTAAATAAGGAAGAAGCGGGAGAGGTTATCGTCTTAGCAAGTTTATTTAGAGCATTTACTCATTCACAGTGGCGTCTATTGACTTTGGAACATACCGTATCATGTTTGCAGGTAATATTTAGTTGAGCAAACGAGTCTTTTGAAAACATTAATGCGTCGACGGACCTAACGTGGGCGACACTCACTGTGTTAGCTTTCT
The DNA here is from genome assembly GCA_027475355.1 of Coilia nasus. Classification (NCBI taxonomy): domain Eukaryota; kingdom Metazoa; phylum Chordata; class Actinopteri; order Clupeiformes; family Engraulidae; genus Coilia; species Coilia nasus. Next base: position 4,540,313 of record CM050206.1, on the reverse strand, counting down.
TAGCTAGCTAGCTGATTAGCCAGCTAGTTCTACGAACTGCTAGCATAGCATGCTGGCTAACTAAAGAACTGGTTCTTTACTGGCATAAAGATAAAACTAACAAAGCTAGTTAGCAGTTAAGACTAGTGGATACTTACAGTAGCGTGCGAATGACGGTGACGGCGGTCTTGAGTTTGCGACTGCCTTGGCAGGCTAATTTGCAGCGCCTGTAAGTTCTTTCACGCCACAACTCGACTTCAGTTAAACATGTTCAACAAATTCTACGAATGGATTGGAACAGGAATAGCTAGTCTTCGTAACGGCGTGCCTGCCAATGATCTACCCGGCACTGCAGGAGTTGCTGAAGATGGTTCTCCTAGGAGAAAAAGGACAAATGACTGGTAAGTAAAGATATAATTAGCCAGAGTGTTTTGAAAGTAAAATACTTTCCTTTGATGTACTAGCCCAGTTGAGGTAGTGTTGAACCCACTGCCTGCCACTCAGTTTAGCGTGAACAGAAGATTTCCAAACTCCTATTAGACATGAACGGTTTTTCGTTACGGTTCCGTTAGATCAGACTTGAATCAGCGAAGCAAGCTGGGAAACTGTTCCCTTGGCCAGGACAGTATGGTAAAGCAAGGGGTTCTACAGTGTTGTCTTTGTAAGGGCGGCAAACCGTATTGACACCAACCATGCCGAGCTGACAGGAAAGTTTTGATGCTTGCACCCTGTAATTTGTCTCACACTCTGTGTAACACTTGCATGACTCCTGCATGAATACAACTTTGTTTACAGAGCTTAGAGTTTCCAGCTTGCAGCTTATGGGGGTATTGCAGATGCATGTTAGGATTGTGGAGACCTATTGCTTTGCACACCATAGTCACAGCACACCTCCAAGTAGGACACTGTAAACTGCAGGATCATAGTGTAGTTGACTGAATGTCTATTGAATTGTTACTCGCATGCTAATGATCCAGAATTTTTTTTATTTTTTCATAATTGTATACACTACCAAAAATGTAATGTGTATTGTGTATATATATATTTTTCCTGAACAGTATGGAGGATGGGGGAGCAGATGAAGAAGATAGAGCTGTTAAGAAGTTCCGTATGGGTAAGTTGTCTCTGCCATCAGAAATTACATAATGGAGAATAGTCCGTAAGCCATGACTTGAGTTGCTAACCTGGAGTATTTGTTCAGGAAACCTAGTTGACTCGGTTAAGAGTGCTGCAGAAGGCGTGAAGACCCATGGCTCCAGTGTGGCATCGTGGGTACGGAACAGTGTAAGTCCAACCCTGAGGAACATGATGCCAGCTTCTCTGCCCCCACCAGCCGTCATCAATTCTGCAGAGACCACCGCTTCCGTCTCACCGTCTGAAAGCCAGGTTCAAACAAGATCACTGTTTTGGTTTGGTTGTTTAAATAAGTGTATATTTACAGAGTGTTGTTCTGGATTGGGTTATGTGAACATATTAAGTTTGACTTGATTTTTAGGAAGGAAGCCCATGTCCCCATGAGGAACCCTTTATTGCTCCTTCTGCTTCCATGGAATGGAAAGTCATCTCCAAAACAGGCAAGCACATATAGTCTGCTGTGAGAAAATGCAGACTTGATTAACTAACCAGTTTTACAAAGTTGTAATTGGAAATTGTTTGTATATTTAAACAGTTTGAGAGAGATGTCAAGTAACTGAAGATACAGTGTTATAAGATCTGTTCCTGTCCAAAAGAGCTGTTTTAAAATAACAATGTTTTGAACTCATGCACAGATCAGCAGTTTATTTAAAGTTGACATTCTTTTTTTGTCTTTTTTTTAACTTTTGTTTTATCATTTGCATGATTGCAAAGGTTTTTTTCCTTGTTTTATGCTTAAGAGGAAACAAATCTGGCCTCAGAAATGAAAAGCCCTGCCACTATGTGTTGTTCTGTGTAGTTAGCTTAACCAGCTGTTTCTAATTGGGATATTATTTTCACCTGGCAGATAAACCAAATAGTAAAATAACCTGTTTGTAGTGCACAGAATTTGTGTGGAAAAAATAGCTTTGCAAATTGTGAACCTTTACCAGCCACTGACAAATAAAATACAAATAAAAATGGTTAAATTCAACAGTACATTTTTTTTTTGTATCTGAAATCTACCCGGCACCTTACCTATTTTACCAGCATTTGGCTAGTAGATAGTTACATTCCATAGAACTAAAATGTGGCACAACTTTCACTTTCTGAAGCTGGGGTTTTCCACCGCCACTTTTTAACAGCTGTTTTTCTTCCTAAATTTGAACATTCAGATTTTTTAAGGACCGAGAAGTCGGTCACAGTCTCTAAAGTCTGCAGGCGACAGGCCTGTATGGCTCTTCCAACCCGCGAGGTACCCAAAACCAACGGGCACTCCCTGTGTTTAGCACCCTCCACCAGCATTCCCAAGCCATGCCCCTCGCCTCGCCTGGGCAGGCCCCTCAACCTGAGGCTACACAGATCACCCAGGTAGGTTTCAACAGTAGAAAGAAAGCCAATGCCGGAACTTTCCATTTTGTTTGGCAGCATTCTGATGCATTTTTATTTCCTGATGGGTCTGCAGTGTGTCCAGCAGCCCTGCGTCCAGCAGAGGGAACTCCTCCTACACCAGCATGTATGAGAAGACCTTCCCCCTCCACACAGGAAGCACCTCCTACAGCGCCGCCCGGCGGCCCGTCCAGCCCCGCTCACGCTGCACAGCGCAAGAGGTCAGAGGTCACCAGCCTGCATTCCATTTCAGATCACTGCAACTCTTATTTTTGTGGTGTTATTTTTATTTTGAAATACTACAAAAGAAGGGATCTTGTGTAGATGCACAAACATATCTCCTTGTGCTAATCCCCCTACCCACCTAGGGAGCCCTGTGATAAACATCTGATTGATAAATGATAAATGCAGATCTTGCAATTCTTGTGGCTTCAGTGATTTAAACCTGTCAAAGTCTTGCATGACATCTAAGGTGCTTACTTCCTGTGTACAGTCTGTCCGTGATGAGGAGAAGGAGGTGTACAGACAGCTTCTGGCCATGGTGTCTGGTGGGCAGTTGTCACTCTTTCACAACGGCAGCTCGCACGGTGGCCTTCGCTCTCACAGGGACTTGTGAGTGAATGTGACTTCCCACACTTGTTCATAGTACCACACTTATGGTGTGTTGATTTGATTTGAACTATATAGTTTTGACTTGAAGTAGCAGTTAAGCATGATCTTTTTTCAGTCAGTTGGTATACTTTCCAATAAATTGAAATGTTATTTGTTCCAGAGTGTTTTGCTGCACATGCGGTATGTGTGTGTGGTTTCCAACTTCCTCTGCCCCTCTCCACAGTTCCAGCTTCCTGTTGCCCAGTCGTCAGCGGCTGCTGCAGTGTTCCTCGTCGGCGGGCTCAGAGTCTCTGGAAATGTACAGCATCAGCGCCCCGCCAAGTCCACGGCCCGCCTCCAGCCAGGCCTCTAGCCCCAGAGCAGCCGATGGCAAAGCCTGGTCGCCAGAGCCAGACCCGCAGCCCAGCACCAAGGGCCCAGCGCCTCTGCCGTCTGCCCCATCGCCTGCTGCCCTGCAGGACACCTCTTCCCAGGACACGCAGTCTTCAGGTCTGTTGCACAGGAGCAAAGCTATAGCTATGAATAGAGCTGGTATTCACACAATGCCAAAGCGCTGTAGACTAGAGATATTGTCACAACATGTGTGGCAGAAGGTGTAAGAGAACCAGACCAGGGATGCATCATCGAACACAGATCCCGCAACCAATCACTGATTGTCAGTATGTCACATGGTCTGGGAATTTGCTACGTTTTACTGCATATTAGAATGGCTTAAGTCTTACCGCTGTATTTATGGCTCATCAGGGTTGTGCTTAATACCAGTAAGAATGTGATACTTTTAACATTTTTGTTTCTTCCAAATGGGGATAATTACATCCCAAATACTACAAATGTAGTACAGACACGAACATTAAACATACATTCCCTTAATGTTGAATAATTAGTATTCTGGAAAATGAAGTGCTGTCCTATCATTTTCGCAATTTGAAAGTTATTGCAATTTTAATGATTGGTTTTATAGAGTATGTTTTTTGTAATATTAATTTGTGTTAAAAAGGGCGTATTTAGTATAATTAAAGCATTGTGTAAATAAACTCCACACAATAATATTTGTATGAAATACATGTTGTAGTCATGTATAGTATATGCTTTAAAGCGTTAAATACACCCTAATCATAAATTTCTTTGAATTTCATGAAATTCCATTTCCATTCCAATTACCATTCTGCTTCTTTTTTGCAACCTCAATTAAAATTCAGGAATTGAATCGGAATATGGGGGTCATTCTCAATTCAGTTCTTAATTCTCATTATACGAGTGTTTATGCCTTCGTCTAATGCTTTTCCTCCACCGCCTCTATACAGCTCACGATGGCGACTCTGTGATCTTTGTGAAGGAGCAGCAGGGCAAGCGGCCAGACAGCTCCAGGTGAGCTGAGCCTAGAGTGACCTTTTAGACATTTTTCTCCGCATCACTCAATGATGGTCATAGCCCAGTCATAACCAAAGTGCCCTTTCTTTTTGCAGCGTCCCCTGTTTTCAGGCTGAACTCTGGATCAAAGAACTGTAAGTCATTCTCCCACATAACTGATGTCAGAACCTCCATGGAAAATAGTTCAGCCATGTTAACTAAGCATGGAAGTGAAGGGTGAGTCGTTGCATTAGGCCTGCTAACTAACACTTGACTGTGTCTTGCAGGACTAGTCTGTATGATTCTCGTGCCCGGGAGAGGCGGAGGTTGATTGAAGAACAGGAAGCCCTCGCCTCTCAGTTGTTACAACAGGTGAGCTGCTTCCACCTTCGTGTAACACGCACTCTATCCTTGTCTATATAGGGCAGAGGTGGACATCCTGGGTTCAGAAAGTAAAAGTCCTGCCACATATTTGTTCCAGCCATTTAACTGAACCATCTGATCCTAATTAGCACACTTCTTCAGTCAGGTAGGTGAGCTACCTGTGTTAGGGTCACAGGCAAATTGAATATATGGCAGGACTTTTACCTTCTGTAGCTGGTTTGTCCGTTTCTGATATAGGGTGCAAGATACATTTGTTTTATTCCCTGCATGGTGCACTAGATAGTGAACAGGTCGAATTAAGCTTCTATTGTTCACGTTCCTGCCACCCCTCGTCTCCTCACACATTGCGTGTGACATGGCTGCTCTGGTGCTTGTGTGCTGTAGCGCCTGACGGAGGAGGGCCAGGTGGGGTTGAAGTCTGTGGAGCTGCAGGTGCGGGTGCCCCTGGAGAAGGAGGTACCACTCGCGCCCATCCCGCCAGAACCCATTCCACCAGTGGAGGAGCCAGAGTTCCCGGAGCTTACTCAGGTGTGTGTGTGTGTGTGTGTGTGTGTGTTTTAGAGCACCGCTGCAGATCTGCCGTTAAAGCTGAAGGCAGTGCATAGTGCACAGGATTGATTGAATGACTAAATCGCTTAGGATAAAAGCGTCCATTAACTGTAACATAATGATTCATTAATTGATTGATTGTCAGTGTGCTTGTTAAACTTTCCATTTTCTATTTTTGTTAATCTCATTACTGTCTCACTAATTACTTAATTAGTAATGTGTAATTTATCGCTTGCTTTGTGTGTGTGTGTGTGTGTGTGTGTGTGTGTGTGTGTGTGTGTGTGTGTGTGTGTTTTGGTAGGCAATGGAAGTGGAGGTGACCAAAGCTCTGAGGGGTGGGAATCAGGACGAGGTTCTCAGCGAAGGGTTTCGCCTGACCATCACTCGCAAAGACCTGCAGACCCTCAGCCATCTCAACTGGCTCAATGACGAGGTAAGAGGAGCAGAGGCCCTCCTCCAGGGCACCAACACAGAATCAGCAAACACTGTACTTATGGACAGCACCGACATCACCTCTCAGGTTTAAAAAGGGCACAGGTGAAGACTAGGGGTGGGTGATATAGCCTAAAATTTATATCACGCTATAAGTTGAACCGTAGGCGGTATATATCACGGTATACTTTGGTATGTAACAGTATTAACTGTTAACAGCTTCTTAATGCTGAACGTCAATGTTTCTGAACGTCACCAAACACGATATAAAACATTGTAACATTTTCGTGTGTGAACTTGGCTCAGCCAGAGGATAGGCAAACCGGGACCGAGCTAAATATACGCGTTCAGAGCAGAATAACGTTGTATTCCACAGGATCCGCACACAAAACAACTAGATTAACACGTGAGAATGATGGCAGAGGAAATTATGATGTTGGGAGAGTGCAGTCAATCCGTGCGCTTTGCCAAATGGGTCGTCAGTGACTTCCTGTCGGCGCAGACAGGTCAGTCAAGTGCAGGTTTAGCTGTCTATGACACAGCGGGACAGGCTCCTCATTAAGCATTACCTAAAGTGAAAATATTGTATTGGTGGCTTGCAGAAGCTAAACGTGAGATGTTGCTAGGAAAACAGTAGCTTAAGCAATGTGGTATGCATAGTTGTAGCAGTGGAGGGGGGTCGCGAGATGATTTCCAAAAATAATGCTTTTGCCTGTTTGCTAACCAGAGGACCATCACCGTCCCATTAGCGGGTATCAAATGTGTGACCTATTGTCGTTCTATTGCCCTGCCCTGCCCGATTAGCATAGCTATCAGCAGACCCTCCTCTGGCCATCACCTTCTGTTTAAATCTCCAGCGTCGGGTTTCTGAGAGCACGTACATTATTATAAATCAGGCACAACACCCTCATTGCGTTGTGTGCTTTGAAGTCCTCGCACACGAGAGTCTAAACCAGAGAAATTGTTTAAGCATATGAACACCAAACATCCCAGCTTCACAGATAAACCCAGTGACGTTTTAAGCAGAAAAGAGTGTGTTACAGGGGCAGTCTTTAGCCTTTACTAAGCAAACAACTATCTCTACAAAGGCGCAGAAGGCTTCATATGAGGTGGCATATTTAATTGTTTTCGCTCGTGAGTTTGGTAATAAAATACACTAGTTTAGAGATTGTGTTCAGTTTTGTTTTTGCTCTACTGCCTTGCATGCGTAAAACAGCCACATTATGAGAGAGAGAGGGAGGGAGAGAGAGAGAGCGATAGAGAGCGAGAACCCACGTGCGTGACAGAGAATGGGTGCGGGGGTCGCGAGTCGTCAGCAGCTTAAAACTGGGGGTCGCGGTCTGAAAAGTTTGGGAGACCCTGTCCTAAGCAACGTCTGCATAGTTAGGGAAGTTAAAAATACAGTGGCCTTTTCTGTGATTAAAAAAACATTTCCCTTTCTTTACAGATGTTTCTTTATTTATTTTTTGACAAATCGCCCCCTGCCTCAGCCCACTGCTGCATGCCATCCAGCCACCGAGTGGAGGTCATTAACCTTGAGTGATGAAGCACAATCTCTCCATTTGCTCTTTTTAGGTGTCTGAGTAAGCTAGCCATCTTTATTCACAAGGTTTTCCAATGTAGCTGACTTGCTGTAGCAAACGACCATAAGTAATGTTACAACCGCGGAAGATGAGCAATTTTGAAAATGGGCGTGTCAGAATAAGGTTAATTCTGCAGATTATGTTTTCCTGTTCAGTATCCGACACCTTGTAGCCAAACCATGACCAGATTACAGAAGTCTTTTTTACGAGCTCCTTCTATTCCATGTGTTCACTGCTCGCAGCTATTTTTCCTTCCTCCTTGTTGTGATGACGCAATGAACTATCGCAGTAGGAAGGTATAACCCAAAATCTCTACCGTTGGCCAAATTTATACCGCATACCTTTTATACCGCCCACCCTTAAGTTAAAGGTTGCTGTAGTCCTAATTTCAGGGTAAGTCAAAAATGGGCTAACTTAAAAGTGATTAGATTTTGGTGGTGATCTGAGCTCCCCTGGTGGAGGTTTGCACTCTCTGTGTGCTTTTCTAGGTGCCAGATACAGTGCTCAGGGTTTCATCACTGTTTTTAAGGTGTAGAAAGCAGTGCTTATCAAGTGCACTTCTGACACATGTTGTGAATGTCTTCTTATGATCCCTTAAGCTGTCTTTTCTGCATGTGTACAAAAGAAGTGTTTGTTCACAACCAGTCGAAATTCACAACACTGCTCTAGCCAGTGCTATGGTTTGATCTCCGTAAAAATGCAGTATTGAAATGCTTTATCCAAAATCACATGAGTTGTCCACAGTAGTGAGTCAGAGGATTTTATGAGTTGCACCTATCTGATCCATTTTGATGATCAGATAGCTGCAACTCATCTGACCGACTCACCAAAATATGCATTAAATTTCAACCTAAAACCAACTAGGGGTGTGCAAAAAATATCGTAATATATCGTATCGCAATATATCGTATCGCAATACACTGTATTGTTTTAAACATCAATATCGTGATACTAATTTTCACAATATACTATATCAATTTCTGACTCCAATCCTATGCACTTTATGTTTTTCTGTTATATTGAGTTCAGTAACTCTGAGTTATGTTGATTTAATTAAGTTTTGATAAGATGTGAGACTATCTAGATTGTAAATAGCAACTGATAATTTAGCTCTATTTTGACATTTTCACTGAACAATGTAGAATATCGCAATATATCGCAATATACCCAGTATCGCAATGCATTGTGATAGAATCGTATCGTGGAGTCCTTGCCACGACATCCAGTATCGTATCGTGAAGTCTTTACCAATACCCACCCCTAAAACCAACCCAACCTGCAAACTGTAACCATATGCAAAACCAGTGTATCACTAGTACACGATTGCTAACTGGATGCATGGTAATGAATATATTTTTAAACAGCCTTATATTGCTTTGAACCATCGACTCTCTTAGCATTTAAAAAATGGGAGTGTGTTAGAGTGACTTGGTTTTTCTGTGGCCTGCAGGTGATCAACTTCTACATGAACCTTCTGGTGGAGCGCAGCAAGCGGCCAGACCTGCCCTCTGTGTACACCTTCAACACCTTCTTCTTCCCCAAGCTACGCAGCGCCGGCTTCTCTGCCGTGCGCCGCTGGACCAAGAAGGTGGACCTCTTCTCCCACGACATCCTGCTGGTGCCCGTCCACCTCGGGGTGCACTGGTGCCTCTCGGTGAGTCCGCCTGGCCCGCCTGTTTAGGACATAGGGAGCCACATCCACTCCGGTGCTGTTTGGTCAGCCTAAGCGATAGCTATTCTTTCTGATGGGTTCAGGCTACACCTTTTTTTGTTTTTTTTGGTTGTTTATTTTTGTTATTTACTGTATGATTAACAGTGTCATATGATTATGATTGACAAACAATACTAGAACCCCAAATTGTTGCTGCGTCTTGATTGGGAGACTGGCCACATTATTATGTTTCATTATTGAATGAGTTGCATTAAATGGTGGTGACAGAAATACTGTTGTTAACAATGGGCATGTTAGATTCCCTGTAAAATTCTGGCTAGCTAATCTTTTCGGCTTGATGTTAAAGGATGTTTGGTGGTCACCAGCTTTTCAGAATCGGATACAATGCTGGAAATGTACCGGCTATGACAAATTGATGGCAGAATCATGTTGATTTCCTTGAGGAAGCTTAACAGGCATAGGCCTACTGGTGGAAGACAGTTATAGTTGTGTGTTGATGTTGTGCAGATCAGTTGGTCAAGGCCATGTGATGAAATGACAAAAAAGAGATGATTTCAGGTGTTGAATTAAGATCAGTTGCTGAGATTGTCAGTGTTCTCTTTGTATGCTTTATTTCCAAGAAACAATTCTTGCCTGTGGTGCACCCATAAAGGTTTTTGTTTATTTTCAGTATTTACATTGACACTGCTGTAAGAGAACGGATTATAAATTAGTTGTATAAGCTGCCCATAATGCATTCAGATTGATGACATAAAGTGGAAGGATAGCAGGGATTCTTTCACATTTTATTTCAGCTCTATAATAATATCTTTGCCTAATCCATACCTGACTTGTAAAAAATATTTTGTAGATTTTGTCAGCTTCTCCTTAGGCTAGTTCTGGCTTGAGAGACCTTTTCAGCCCTTGGCTCTGTTTACTATGCCCTTAATGTACTGTAGAACTTTGCAGCCACACACCATGAAATAACGTCGGTACGGGCCAGTCAGTAGCATATGACCAGTATTAAATGGGACGCACACTCTGAATGCTCAGAATAACAATGTTCTTTAATGCAAATGCCAGGGGGAAACCCTTTCAGTTGCCCACCACTGTCTTAGACTGATGTAAATGCATTGATACTGCAATCTCATCTAGTTGCAAAGCTTATTTGGTGTATTTATGTGTTCCTCTCTGCAGGTGATAGATTTTCGGAAAAAAACCATCTGGTATTTGGATTCCATGGGTGGCAGTGATCATGATGCATGCAGAGTATTGCTGTAAGTTCCCTTTGCTCACTCTTCTCTACCGTCCCTCATCTGCTGCATCATTCTCTTACTTTTAGAGATCCAGGAATGTCAAAATATCATTGTCTGCAAGTTCCTTATACCAAAGTGTTGCCACTAACGACCTTGTCAATTTTTAGCCAGTATGACAGTTGCTTAAAGTGGTGAAAATATAGGTGATAATTTCTGGTCATTTCTGTCGGCATGTAGGCTCCAAGCACTAAGGCCTAAAAAACTAAGGCACTGTAAAGTCAATGCTGTACTGTGCTAAACATATTCTCATGACGTAAGCAGTATACGTTTTAGTCCTACCTGACCTACTAAAAAGCTGTGTAAGGTTGTTAAACAGCATGACTCAAAAATGCAGAAAAAACTGTTTCCATGGGTTTTTTCTAATCTTTTCAGAAAGCTTTCTCATATATTTCACATTATCAAATCAAATACTTTTGAGTCTTCAAAATACTTGGTATGAGTCTGATGATGACCATGCTGTCTCATCATAGGAAATACCTGAAGCAGGAGAGTCAAGACAAAAGGGCCTCGGAGTTGGACACTTCTAACTGGATCCTGCACAGTAAAAAACCAAATGTAAGTGTGAAGCGGAGAAGCACAGCCTTCCCCATGAAACAGCGTTGTTATGTAGGAGTCTGTCTCTGTTTGTGTTTAACGCGGGATCTTATTTTTGCAGGAAATTCCTCAGCAAATGAATGGGAGTGACTGTGGGATGTTCACGTGTAAATACGCCGAGTACATCACCAAAGACAGGCCCATAACATTTACACAGGTACGCCAAAGCTGCCTGTTGCATATTGTTGCAAGCAAATACATGCCTTAATCAGCTAACTGTAGCAAAATGTTGTGCAGCTGAACTCGCCCGATGTGTGGTTTGTGCAATATAAGTTGGAAAACTGTCAAAATGGAATGAACTGACACAATTCTCCTGTTGTTGCTTCCTGCCTTACAGAAACACATGCCCTACTTCAGGAGGAGAATGGTTTGGGAGATTCTGAACAGGAAACTCTTATAAAAAAAAAAAAAAAGAAAGAAAGAAAGGAAAAAATCTGACAGTATGTGACTTTATGTCACCTGTACTCTGTTAAACTGCAGGCTTCAGTTTAGCCAGAGACACCAGGCACAGTATGACCAGCACACATCTCTGCTCCGAGATGGATTTGTCCGAGCCCTGCTCAGGCTTTTTGTGGAGGGGGCTTCAATACGCCACAACAAACCGACACGGAAGAGAACAATTTAACCCTTGCCGGAAACTGTTGATTTTACTTTGTTGTGTCTCGTGCTGACTTTTTGTACGTTGTTGTTGTCGAGACGGGGTGGCAGCTTTTGGAGATTTTTGGCAAGCTGACCCGTCCGATCCTGTATATAACACTGATATGATACGAAAAGAAAAACACTTTGTATCTTACCAGACAGAATTCCAGGAGTAAATTGTGACAGTTTGTCACATTATTTTCATGTATTTTCGTATTTTTCTTTCGCATTATTGTATGTTTCTCTTATTGAAATAAATAAATGAACAGTTGAAATAAAACGAGTGAAATGTAAACATGTTCGCAAATCATAAAGGCAAGAGGGCAACAGTGTGTTGTAGGTTTAAGCTGTAAATGTTAAATCAAAATGGGTAGAAAAAACACTTTATTTTATAGCATTTTTAGGTTCCTTTTAAAGTGCATCTGAATGTAGCATAACGTAATATTATGTAACACTAAGTACTAACCCTAATCCTAACCCTACGGTACAGTGTGAGTAGCCTGGTAAACCCGCCCCTCGTACTTCATTTCATTTCGTGCAGAGGGTCTGGAACAGAGACCGTCAGAAACGATTTGTTGGAGGTGTGGACTCTGCTGAAGTTTAAAAAAAGTGCCTCTGCCTTTACCCAATGCTAACGCCTGGTCGTCACGTATGCAATTAGCCTACCTACGCACTACAATTCAAATGTAGCACTCAAGGTCAACGTCAAAGCTAACGAACACACCCTCTGTTCGCTGATTGGATCGTACCTTCTGCGACTTGCCAAATGCTCCTCAAGAGATTCCGGTCCAGACCCTCTGCACGAAAAGAAATGACGTACGAGGGGCGGGCTTACCAGGCTACAGTGTAAGTACATACTGTTGCATATTGTTACAGACATTGTTACTTCATTATGTTGATACACTCTAACATGGACCATAAAGTTGAACCTGACTAGAACTTGCACTAATGACTGGGATGTCCTTGTGCTCTCTCAGGATACAGAAAATTGTAAGAGTGAGAGTAAAAGAAATCCCTTTTAGATGGCACACCAATTGCCCAACTCAAAGAAATAGATTTCACATCCAAGCAATATTAAAATGTGCATCATAGAAATTGTGATGAGTGCTGAGAAAATGATCCAGGCTCTTGATGACTTGTGCATCGCTCATGGCAAATGCTACTCTATATATGGCACAAGTTATTATTTGGTGTTTAAGGGTGCAATGCCTATACTGATTGCAATTGACCAAGCACATTCAATTTATTGTAAAGTGGAATTGTCAATTGAGCACACCAGTGAAAGCAGTTTTGTATGTATCATGCATCTCAAGTTAACCCTGTAATAACAGAAAATGTGAATACAGGAAATGTAACAATGTTGCAGCCATTGGTCAGTGTATGGAAGCGTAATTTGCAAAAAGGGTAAAGATCAGCTGAATATTGTGGTAATGTTTGCAGGGTTTAACAAGATTTAGAAATAACTCAAGAGACTGTTTTACGACATGACTGCATAAACCTGTAATAGTGATGATGCACACACACTAAAGGCCATCTAATACTGTATATCTGTCATTCTAGAAAATCCATAATGGCAGATATACAGTATTAGAATAGGGGAAATTCCACCATGCACTTACAGAGGGAAAACTGATCTAGGAGAAAACCCAGATACAGTGCTCTGGAAAAAATGTTAATTGCCACAGAAGGTACATGAACATGGCTGAGACAGAATCAAATCTGTTCTCACAATAAACAAAAAAATCCCTGACTATCAAACATGAGCAGCAATTTAGGAGGCATGTGAAATGGACACTAAAATCAGTCGTTTCATTAATTAGAAACACACAATGAAGTTTATATTTGTCCACTTGTCATCTTTGAATTTGTACCTAGAGCAAAGCTAGCCTGGTAATCCAGCCCCTCGTACTTCATTTCATTTTGTACAGAGGTGTAAAAAATGAAATGAAGTACGAGGGGCGGGTTCACCAGACTAGAGCAAAGCAGCTTTGGCAATAGATTCTTTTTGACAGAATTTGACAACTTTATTTGAGTGTCACCTTTAAAAGTACAACGCGAGTCTTCTTCAGTTTTCTGTTAGTTTTGCTGCACCACAGATAGGAGCGATTAAATATGATGTGGCCTGAGAAATAACCCAGGTTTTATAACCCTTGCAGCTGCAGGATTTGGGGCTTAAGTATGTTATACTAATAAGCTACGCAGATGCAAAATCGTCCCATTGGTTTAAGGGACTTAAAATCAGGGAATAAAATCAAACCTAAAACTAAATCACAATAAAAAAAAATGGATGCATGGAAAAGTCAGCCTTGTCTTAAAGGTGCAGTGCATTGAGGAGAGCAAAGGCAGCCCATTTCTCCAGTCTTTCAGAATTTAAGGTGGGATGAACGGACAAAAGACTGAGAAGTGAAGTACTGGACAGTTTATTCCTCAGCCATCCATTGTGACTGCTTAAAGCTACTTTGCACGGGAGTGCTGTTTATTAACTGGCCTGACATGGGCTCTCAAGTATGAAATTGTAGACAGGGGGCAGACTTGTCCCTCCAGAAATAGTAGCACCATTACAATATGTAGGAATTATACATACATTTCTAGCCTCGCCCAGGAATTGTGTGCAGCCACACTGTCAATTAATCAACTGATATTAGATGACTAATATCCTGCAAAGGCGTTTCTTAAACCATTTCTGACTAAAACAAACCCCAAACATACACAACACAAGGCTTTAGGTGAACTCTGCTCCTAAATTGTTACACACAGCAAAATGGTAGTTCCACCTATGGTAGGCTCCACTACCAGTAATTTAACAACGATGAAGTACAGATGTTTACAATTCTGCAATTATCAAATAAAAAAAACAGCAGTGACGATGTTATCAGAACAAAGTAGCTTTAAGCAGTTTGTCAATCTTTTTACATAAAATCTTTTACTTTGTTTAAAAAATAAAGCCACATCATTGCAAAAAAGGACATATTGGTTGCTAGATGACCTCCTCTTGACCTGTACAAAAAAAAAAAAAAAAACGCTTTCACTGTAGCTAATAGCTTAAGAATTAAAAATAACACTTCAAAATGAAAAGAACAAATAAATCATACTAAAGTTCTTAAACGACACATGGCGTAGCCTCAATCTTCTCATTTAACTCTGGACTCCCAGAAAGGGTTTTTTTTTAAATGTGTGGTATTACGTGCAGAAAAATAAGTTCTCTGTGTGTTTGTGGTTTGTATGGTCTTAGTTTGTGTGTGTGGGTGAGGGGTGGGGTTTGGTATGCACTCTGTTGTGAGTCTTTCAGTGTTTGTGCATGTGTTGACTGTCATATTTTGCCAGTTTTGTTCATTTCATTATTTTAGCTTTAGAACCTCTTCTTTTATGCAGCAATTTCAGAACTCCACCCAGGGCTGTCCTGCTGCCCAGAGTAGAACAAAAAAGATGTGTGTAGAATCAAATGTCTTTCCTTTTTGGTGTTTTTTTTTTTTTGGTCTTTCATCTTTTTTTTTAGAAAAAAAAAAAATCTCTGTTCCGTTCCTTATCTTCAACATATTGTCTGTTTGTCCATATAGTGTTTTGAGAGTCTTTTAGCACTTTGCATCAGGTATAGCATGTCCTTATCCCAGAGAGAAACACTCTTCTGCCTCCAATGGACCTTCGCATGATTCACACTGGAAAAAAACACACCCCACATCACAAAAGTTCACATACATACCCATTAGAAACACACTTGCATTTTGCTTTATGTGTAATACTAACCTCACCTAGTTACTACACAAGTCTATTATTGCAGCACACAGACGGTTTCCTCTCTAGTAATAACAGCGGCAACTCACCTCCTCCTCATTTGCTGTGCTGGTAGGAGTAGGTGGTGTGTTCTGTTGGGGTCTCTATGGCGACCTGCTGTTGTGAAACGTTGTTTTCCTGCGGGGAAAAGAGGCAAGCGTTAAACCCGGGAGCAGGCATGTGCTCACCGACACTCTCCCCACAGTCTCTTGCCGTAATTTCTCACCTCTACTGAGACGCTGGAGGGAGGCACTTGAGTGTACTGGGGGATGTAGGTCCCTTGCATAGCTGTGTTAGCAGGCATATACTGGAGGAGAGAGAGACAGAGAGAGAGAGGGAGGGAGGGAAGGAGGAAGGAAAGAGATCCAAGAGAAGACAGGTTACAAAACTGGACTGACTGCGCATGGGATTTCATTAGCGTTCTCACCACAAAAACCTCGGCTAAGACTAGAGACATAACATATGCCTGGTGTGTCTGATGAGAAACAGACGCCGCGCTGCTGCCAGCTCTGCTGCGAGTCAGAGGCGTCTGCTGTCTCTGCTCAGCCTCTCCTGGGACTCCAGGCTTACACGCAGCCCGTAGAACAACACAGGCCACTAAACGGAGTGCTAAGATACTCCACACCGTTTCCTCTCTCATGTAAACCAGACGAGTGTGATCTGTGGTTGTTGGAGAGCACTGCTAGATTACTCAGATGGGGTGAAGCCCAATTTTTTTTTAACTTTAAGGCACATTAAGCCAAAACAAGAGGAATGACAACATTACAGAAAGAGGATTGAACTAAATATTACAAGAAAATACAACTTTCAGTAGTATACCGGACATGTACAGCTAAATTTGCATTATATTTGGAGTGGGGGAGACTACTGGGTGTGTGGGGCTTGCCTGTGCAGAGGTATTTGCTGTGACTGTGTTGGGGACCTACCGTGCCGGCGCTACCTAGAGATAGGTGGCTGAGCTGCTGGCTGAGGCCCATCATGGAGGTAGGCTGGATGGACATGGGGTGCTCCATGGTGGGTGTCAGGACGGTTCCCTACACAAGCGCGCGCACACACACACACACACACACACACACACACACACACACACAGTCATAAGATAAATGCTTACAGACATCCACTCTCTCTCCCCATGCCCCTCTCACTCTTACTCAGGCACACAGAGATAGATCCTGACGGATATCTAGACATTCCTTCTCTTCCGATCCTTCATTCTCACAGTCTCTCTTTCTCTTTCACACACATACACACACACACACACACACACACACACACACACACACACACACACACACACACACACACACACAAACAAAGCCACTCACAGCCCTTCTATCTCTCTCTCTCTCTATCTTTCTCTCCTCCCTTTTGTCTCCCAGAGACAAACAAACAGAGCCCCAGAGACTCCCTGGCAGATGGCTGAGTGCTTACTGTGGGCTGCATGAGGTATGACTGGGGATGAATCCAGGATGGACTGTGTACCTGCGGCCGAGAGGGAAATGGTTACAATCACGACAAAGCAGTCTGAAGCTTCCTCTTGTTTCAAGCACAGACGTGTATGCTGAATAGAAACTGGTTTGGATGTCAGGAAAATAAACTGAAATGCCAGACACAACTGAGATTGAGATGTCAATCTTTATGTGTTAAAATACTCTCTATTTATCCTCAAAATGGTAACATAAAATAATTACCTGAACAGTTGGCCAAGGGTGGCGGATAAATTATACTGTTTTAATTTCAGTGATACTAAACAGAGTATACAGTACTTTTGTGCCTATGTGTATATGATTTTGCCCTCTCTTTGTCTCTGCAGCAAAAGGGCTTTGGAGGCTTGAGCAACAGAGAACTGCACTCACCTGATAGGTGGAGACAGGAGAATGCATGTATGGAGAGATGGAGGTCTGAGCAATCATTCGATTAGGTGTCATGCTGTAGGGAGATGAGTAGAACCTGCAACATGGAAGACAAACCATAATTATAACACTTAGCACTCCACACACACACAGCAGGGTCAGCATGGTGGGGATGGGGGGCGGAGGTGTAGTTAGGACAATTCTAAGGCAAGACGAGGCAAGTTTACTTGTTAAGCGCCCTTCATACACAAAGGCAGTTAAATGTGCTTAACAAAAATGATATGTAATTGTAATATGTAGAACAATATGTAAAAGCGCAAAAGATAAAATAAGCATATAAGGATAAAAGTAAAATAAGTATGGGGTAAATAACAGACATAAAAGCATATGAAAATGTAAGTATATGACTAAATCATTAGCAGAAATCATCTGCTAAACTGAACAGTTTCTCGTGGAAGTTCTCCTTTAAGTCTAGATTTGAAACTGCCAACAGGATAGCATTTTTTATGTATTCTGGAAGTTGGTTCCAAAGCTGGACAGCATAGCAGCTGAAAGCTGCTTCTCCACATTTTGTTCCACAATTTTACCAACAGATTTTTCTATATCCGATAGGTAATTGTATCTCATGCCATTTAATGTTTTAAACACAAGATGCAATGCCTTAAAGTCAGTTCTATAACTTACTGAGAGCCAGTGCAGGGGCCTTAAAATTGGAGTGATGTGGTCAGATGTCTTTGTTCTTGTAAGGGCCCAGCACTGACAGGGGCCATTTGAGGACACTTTTAAAATTATTATTGATGGGAGGGGAACCCTAATGGTGTTCATTCCTAGGGCCCAACATTTCTAGCTGTGCCCTTGGTCAGGATCCCGTCCCTATACAGTAAAATACAGTAAAATGTGCAACATCCACTGACACGTACCCATTCTGTAAGGCTGGGGTGGGATCATAAGTCAGCGTCATTCCACCCTGGGACAGGAAAAAACACAATGTTATTTACACAGTCACCCTCACCTCTGTCAGGTGTCTCATCATTTGTACAAAGATCAAGGCTTGCCCATCCATGTGTGTAGCCCCTAGTAAGATAGCCATGAGCTAAGATATTCATGACAGCCGCACAGCCACAATGTTCATTAAATTCTGGAGCAAACATCAGTACTATATTGGACTCTAAAAAGGTCAGTCTGTCATGTTGAACTTTCCCTCACGCCGAAACTCACCGTCTCCCCTTCTCTTGTCCAGGGCCGTCCGTTCTGCTGGTACTTCCCCTGGCTCTGTCGCTTCTTCTGTCCTCCATCTGCAAACTTACACAGCAGTGGCTCTGTGGGCACTAGGGGACAATGGTTGGTAGCAGAGGGGTTGTTTTAAAATGTTCATAACCGCTGGGGAGAATCTTGTGAATCTTATGAAGTACACAGAAAAAAACATGATGTACCTGGAACGCCAGGAGGAGTCTTAATATATTTGCCATTAAAATGCTGAATGATGGTCTCACATTTCTCTGTTGACTCCATCCTATTAAACAGACCATAAAACGCACACTGAAATGAGGCACTGTAATAGCATACTGATTATTTTTGTGGCAGCCTGTGGGAATGAGGAATGCTGTTCAGTAAAACAGAATGTCTGATAACTTTACACCCTGGCTGTGATAACAGATGTATGGATAAATACAACAACAGAGTGAAAAATAACACATTTTCTCTCAAGTAAATAAGAAGAAAGACTGGCAGTTTATCTCAATAAAAAGCACTCACCATTGAAGGGGATCAATTATCTGTAATTGCAAAGCTCTGTACGGCACCCTGATTTTGATTCGACGTGCAAGTTCAAAATGTGTAATAGCATTAGGTATTTTGCTACAAAGACACCACTGACCCTGGGAATTACACAAGCATTATGCCTAATCATCCCAGGACATCTGATGTCGGTGTGTCCTCAGACAGAACATCCACTGCTGGTTAAAAGTAGTGCAAGGTGGGTGTGCAGCCACAACCTACGCTGCTCTGTGAGCTGTGCACAGCACTGGCTTTGTACCGTGTCTACCAGCAGGGGGACTGGCTACTGCCATGGAGGAGGATGGTTGGGGGTGGGGTGAGTGGGTAACTCGGCGAAGTACCTGGCGAAGCCGACGCCGCGGCTGGTGCCGTTGGCATCCCGGAGGATGCGGGTGGAGATGACCTGGCTGAAGGGCTTCAGCATGCTCTCCAGCTCCTGCTCATCCATGCACAGGGGCAGGTTGGAGATGTACAGGTTGGTGGGGTCCTGCTCCTGTTGCTGAGGAGGATCAAGAGGCAGTTAATAGGCTATCATGGGTGCACACACACATACACGCATGCACACACAAAGCCTGTGTTTAAAACTACAGCTGCCTTCCACTGGCAGATTTACACTGTGAAGCAGTCAGAACTATTTCTGACTGACTTGGAAATGAGATTAGGGCAGATAGGGCTCATAGTGTGTCAGCACACTTTGTAAATCTAACTTTTTTTTCCTTCCCTCGGATATAGAGTGTGTTTTCCCGAAGACATATGGCCTTAGGCTTGACATGTCAGAGTCAAACGTCTGCTTTCATAAACCCAAGTGCGAGATGTTTTCCCCAGATCTGCAACTTGACAAAGAGCAAGCAGAATCCCAGCGACAGGACCCAGGGTGCTGAGCAGAAAACGCAGCTTGAGTTATTTGAGTCTGGAGATATGAAAGCCATAAAAGAGGAACATTCCACAGTCTGAAAAAAACCCACGCAGTCCTCTCCATATGGAACTGGGCAAACTATAGAAAGTCAAGCCGGTGCGGAGCAGTGGGTGTCCTCACTCAGACAAAAATATGAGCTATTGAAGGGCTGCAGTCAAAACAGTGGTGGTGTAGAGATGGCATCAGCAACGGTGCAGTTTGAAATGAGGGTGATAGAAATTCAAACAAGACAGGAGAGGGGGGGTGGGAGTAACGAAGAGAACAAGGAAAAAGGGGGAGGAGACTGAAATAAGAGTGGAGCTTTAGGAAAGGAAGAGGCGGGGGGTGGGGGTGGGGGGGATCAGCTGAGCCAAAGAGAGAGAGAGAGGGCGAGAGAGATGGACTGTGGATAGAAGGGTGGGGGGAGGGAGGAGGAATGCACTGGAGATGGAGGAAGAGATAGGCTGGCTGTACTCAGCCTGAACCCTCTCTCCAGGGAGCCCTGTCCTCTTTCTCCCAAATACATAGTGGTGGGATTCGGGGGTGGAGGGGAACGACTATTACACAAGCCCCTTGACTCGGCGAGAAGACAGGCCCTTTGTGTGAGGCTGTGTGCGTATGAGGACTGGGGAGGCTGAATGGAACGAGGTTCCTATGCCAAGGAACAGGATAACAACCCACCACTCCTACCTACCATAAAGCATGCTCTTGATTGCTTCCTTTTTCTTTACTTTGAGTAGTTTCAATTTGTGCTGCCATTTCTGAACCTTGCCTGCTGACAACTGAAGTTAAAGTTACCAGTCAGACTCGCACATCCCTACTGTTGTTAGGTCAAGCTGTTGAAGAGCTTTCAAAGAAGATCTAGGTCTTTTGTTCTGTATTGTATTATAGATCACCTTTAAGGTTTCAAAGTAAAAGTAATGGGAGTGTCTCATCAGATTACAGTGCACAGAGTCTAGTTTGCCTTTATCAATTGCATATATCATAGGCCCACACATATTCACACAAAGACTGTACCTCACAACACTACACACTAGAAGTGCTCTAGAAGTGTGTTTTTCATGACCTCAATTTCACATGTAGAGGCGACACCAACGCCACCTTATACTGGGATCCTTCTTGAAATATTACATGATTTACATAGGAATTAAACTATCCTCTTCTCACCTTACAATTATTAGACACACAATTCAATTCCGCTGCTTATCGTCTGAGTGAGCACTTGAGCCATTTCTGCGTGTCACTCACATAAACAAATTAGTGATTCTGTGGCAGCGATAGCCGAGAGATAGCAAAGCCCACAATTCGCCCCGCTACTGTTTTCCATATTCATGACTCTGGGTGTGCAGATGAGATTAAAAAGCCGTAAATGTATTACAAACTCATCACCATGCCATGAATTATGCATGGCCCTCACTGCAGTGACCTGCCTGTGAAGTTCATGATTTTCACACATCTCATCACTCCCCTCACAACGGCTCACTCCCACTGAAGACGGAGGGGGATGCAGGGGAATGGAGACCTGGATGAGGGGGCAGGGTAGGTGTGGGGGGTTGGAGGGGAATGGAGGACTGAGGGGGGGGGGGGTGCGGTGGAAAAGAAAACAGAAACTCCGTCGGAGCGGGTCAGGAGTGGCGACACTGTCACTAACCGCTGCTAAAATTAGTGGACGGCATGATGTGTTCGCAACTCCGGGCTGAGCAGACCGGCTACAGCAGGAGCAGGAGCAGGAGCAGGAGCAGGAGCAGGAGCAGCAGCAGGAGCAGCAGGAGCAGGAGCAGGAGCAGGAGCAGGAGCAGGAGCAGGAGCAGGAGCAGCAGGAGCAGCAGCAGGAGCAGGAGCAGGAGCAGCAGGAGCAGCAGCAGGAGCAGCAGGAGCAGGAGCAGGAGCAGCAGCAGGAGCCGGAGCAGCAGGAGCAGCAGCAGCAGGAGCAGGAGCAGGAGCAGCAGGAGCAGCAGCAGGAGCAGCAGCAGGAGCAGGAGCAGGAGCCGGAGCAGGAGCAGCAGGAGCAGGAGCAGCAGAAGCAGGAGCAGAAGCAGGAGCAGCAGCAGGAACAGCAGGAGGCCGACTGGCTAGCCTCTCACCCCCTCCCTCCACCAGCCACCGTCCACCCCAGCTCCATTCCCAGCCCCGACAGATTCCAGCTCCTGTAAACTCCTGTTTAGTTAGCGTGAGTGATGGGGCAGGGCGCTGTGGTTGCCCAGTGTGGTTTGACTGCTTGCCTAACGGGCCACTGGCTCTGTGGTGGGCCTAGGCGGCTGGGCTGCTCTGCTGCTGCTCAGACAGTGACTCAGCCAGGCCAGAGACCAGAGCGGGTGGGGGGGTGCGAGGAGGAAGAGAGAGGAGGAC
Source organism: Coilia nasus (assembly GCA_027475355.1). NCBI lineage: Eukaryota > Metazoa > Chordata > Actinopteri > Clupeiformes > Engraulidae > Coilia > Coilia nasus. Next base: position 4,518,078 of record CM050206.1, on the reverse strand, counting down.
AGACGGGCTCTTTGTGCTGGAAGGTTGCCTCTTGCTGCCAAGGCAGACCCAGTACCGGATGGTTGAAGGGGCCGTGGAAGAGAGCGAAAGGGCCATTTGCCCCTCACACCTCACAATGCAGATGGCTCTCACCCGCACAGGAAGAGTGTAATGGGGCTAACAGGCAACTGTTCCACAAAACAACAACAATACAAGAAAAACATGAACTACTTCTAGGCCTGTGGTCCATAATGGGTGCGTATGTGTGTGTGTGTGTGTGTGCATATGTGTGTGCTTGTACATGTGAGACAGTGAACTAGAACGCGAGAGGTAGATAGAGCCTTTGAAACAGAACAGCATCTCACTTTCCCAGTCTTATGCAACAGTGTGTGCACCAAGTGTATCTATATGTCTATGAGTGTGTGTGTATGTGGGTGTGTGTGTGTGTGTGTGTGTGGAGATGACTTCAGTTTACCTTGGCCATCTGAGCCTGGACCCCACTAGCTCTCAGTGCAGTCACTGCTTTCTGTGCCGATGCCGGACTGTCAAAATCCACAAAGCCATAACCTGCACACAGATAGACAGACAGCACACACACACACACACACACACACACACACACACACACACACACACACGACTACTTAGTCATTGCTCACATCCTTGAGGCTCAGCAGAAGGCAGGTGAGGTGCTCTTTTTTTTAAACAAACCCAAAGAATAAAGCAGTGAGTGTATGTGTGTGGGCACCCGCAGACGGCGGGAATGAGATAGGGGCTGTTCAGGGGAGCAAATTAAGGCAACAAGAAGTCATGCTGTTCGACAGATGTGGAGTTATGCAAGGGCCAACCATTACATCAGATACAAACCTGCTGGAGAGAGACACGCTTCTAAGCTTGGGTGTGTTTGTGTGACATGAAAGGACCAAGGAGACATCTGGCAAAGACTACCTGCACCACAGCTTCATAAAACACAGGGGACTCTCACCTTTACACTTATTGGTGGTCTTGTCCAAGATGGCCTTTGTTGACACAATCTTGCCATACCTTGAAAAATACAAAATAAGACTTCATGGTCTGTACAAGACATTACTGTACTTTTTATGCATTAATAATGGTTCTGCCTGAGGTTTCTTCCTAGAATTTACACAAATCAAACAAACTGAGTTTTTCCTCACCCCTCACACCTCAATGAACTTTTTAGTTCTAGTACCTCTGGACTACAAGGACTGTTGTCCTGTGTTCATGCGAGAGCCCGCATCAACGGGGCATTGTGTCGTTGTGACACTGCATTATTACGTCATGCAAGAGCCCACATAAATGGGGCATTGCGTCATTAGGCGCTTTCACACTGCACGACATGGGGTGGCGACACGGTACAACACGCTAATTTACCCCGGAACGGCAGTGTGAATGCACGGCGTGTTTTTGAACCCTCTTCTGAAAAGGTGGGTTAAGAAGGTGTAGCCCAGTGGCACTGTAACATTACGCCATGCATATTGCTGGGCGTGTACAATGACATGAATGACCCCTGCATCGTAGTAAATACACCTGTCTGCAAAGTTTTCATTCAGTTTTTTAAAACAACCATGGCGAGACACACAGAGTTGTTGCTGGCTCTTTGCACAACCATTCAAGGGCAAATGACATGGTACTGTACTGCACCTAGATGCTTACATGGGATTGCAAATATTTGCAAAGAATACATTTGATGCCGAATTACTGTAGCCATTTGTACACGGCACCATCAGGTGAACTATAGCGCTATCATTAATTAATTTACTCTATCCACACATTTTCGCCTACGTCGAAAAAGCCCACAACACTTAGGGTGAAGATGCACTGGGCAATAGTGGTCTTTGTGGGGATATTTGTAGTCACATATTTCAGGATATTCACAATATATGGATATATATTGATGGATGCGCTCTAGACATATGTTTCCTCAAACATCACTCTACAGTTTTCAAACATTTTACTCTCCTGGTTAAAAGGCACACAACACAATGATTTGTCTCTCAAAATATGCTGTTTATTTAACATAAAATGTTCGGCATAGCATTTACCCTACCGTTTCCATTGTCATGTCATTATTTTGTGTTTCTAAAAAAAGGTTTCCCGCAACCACGGAGTTTAAAATGACGCTACGACTACCGGGGTAACAGGAAGTGAACTCACATTTTTTTTATTCAAAATCATGCACTTCCAAACAACACCGAAATGGGGGATAGTATTCCTTGCACATTTAGGCTACATGATAAAGCTGTTGACCAACAAATATGTACAGCATCTAAATTAAAAACAAATTACGAACTCACGTTGGGTGAGTTATATATAATTTAGGCCAAATAAACAGCATGTTTCGAAAGACAGTTAGCAGTTTGCCTCTGAACTCCTTGTTGGTGTTTTTGTAGTTCTGCTCAGCTGTTTCCCCTATTTTAAAAGTCCCGACGGTGGGTGGTGGCAGTTGTGAAACGTCACCATACCATACCCTGCGCCCCATCTCGCCTCGGCTCGTGTTCACGCTCGCCCCGTGTCGCAAAAAAGTGTAGGGTCCGAGGTGGGTCGAATTGGCGTGTCGTTTGGACACACCACCCCATGTCGGCACTGTGAACGCAACAGACGACCCACTAATTTCGGCTGAAATTACCGGTAAATTGGGCAGTGTGAAAGCGCCTATTGTGTACGTCCACTCCGGCGCCACTGGACTGCAAGAAATGTTGTGTTGTGTTTTTCTTGCTAAACTGTAAAGCACTTTGAGCTACATCTTGTATGAATTGTGCAATACAAGATGATGATGATGATGATGATGATGATGATGATGATGATGACGATGATGATGATGATTATTATTATTATTATTATTATAATAAAATACACGTATAGGCCATCTATAAATGCATTATATCTGCATAATATGGTAAAGGGTGCTCTTCTACATAGTATAAGCTTGTTGTTATTACCCATTATTATTCACTGCTTATCACCACAATAAGAGTACATATTACTATTTGCAAAATAGTGCTCCTTTTAACTACGAGTCCTTTTTGTCTTTAAGGATAGACATAGTAACCAAAGCACATCATCGATGAGTATACAGAAAAAATAAAAATATAAACGTATGTATATGTATATACAAACACTAATGGAAACAAATGACAAGAAAATTATAATAAAAACCACAACAAAATCATAGATATATAACTAAAACCACCTACAGTGTAAGGTTCAGACTAATTCTGTATTGTCGTTACATGTCACTGGGACACGATTAAGACACACCAGGGCATTACACATTTAAAATAGATGGTCTTATGTGTTTTCTGCCCGCAATCACATAACTGATTGAGGTGCAGTGCAATGAAGAGAAAAGCATTCTAATGCCAGAATATTTTTAGAGATGCACTGCATCATCCCTGCCAGAGATCTATAGTGCCCCCCCAATAACACACAGACATGCACACACACACACATACATACATACACTCTCTCTCTGCATACATTTGCAGTGTAACCTGATCATTCTCCTTGCCTGCCCTGTGCAATGTTGGCTGGAAGCCACAGTGCTAACAGCCAGATTTTTTTTTTACTCTAATTCGGTTCCTCTGGGTCCTACTGCCCCACAGCACACCCCACGAGAGCACAGGCATCAACACTGGCTGCTGACATATAGACCACATAAGCTAGCATGACTACTATGCGAATGTATTGGAGAGGCAGTCCCAAAGATGATTTGGACATGGTAGTTATTTTCAAGGAATTTTTTGTGTGTTACAGAAAAGCTTGGTCAAACACGTTGTACAAGAATGTGTATGTGCATGTGTGCATGTCTGTGTTCATGCATGACTGCATGATTATGTGCATACATGCAAACGTGGAAGACCCACTAATAATAATCGCAGAGGAAAGGTGTTGATGACAGAGCCACACAACAGAAAGTATCTAAACAAATCCACAGCCATGGCAGGCTGCTCCTCCGCTGCGATAGCCCAAGTCCAAGGAACGCACGGTGCATAGCTATTACTCAGTGTTCCTCTCTGATCAAGCATTCCACCCAGTGCTTCAGCCGCAGAGCACACATTCACAACGTCCCGCTCTCTGATCCCCAATTAAATTCTGAATTATAACCAGAAATTAATACAACCTAATGACCTGACAAGACGCGTTATATTGAATTGGACGTTACTCATCAGGCACAGATGAGAAAATGTGCAATTTGGGTGTGTGTGTGAGTGTGTGTGTGTATGGGTGTGTGAGGGGGTGAATGGTGCAGTTCAAATCGGGAGGATAGATGCAAGTGATTAGTCCTTTGTTATAAGTGTGATGGAGCTTAAGTTACTTTTAGGAGTAAACTAACACCCTGCAATTACTCATGACCATTCTTTCTTGCAAACTCTATAGTACATTAATCTGTGCAATGAAAGTACAATAAGGAACTGGCTAAAAATGTAAATAATGACTGACGATCATATTTATACAAAACCATCTACTATTATGCATAATGGCCAAAGATGTAGAATACACTGGTAAGTATGGTGCTGAAGAGGTTTGGTCCAATGCATATTACTCAGAGATAATGCTAGCTTGTGATGTGCAGCCCTTTTCTTTATGCTGCTGTGCTAAGGGGAGCGAGAAAGAGGCAGCCATGTGTGAGAACAAAGTGTCATGGTCAACCAACCACCCAGGAAGAGGCCGGGGGCCAGAATGCGGAAACACCCTGACCTTTGTGCCTGTGTGGAGTAACTGGCAGTCGCAGTGGTGGGCAACAGGGAGGGGGGGCAGTGGTGGGATTAGGGGTGGGGGTGGTAAGGGAGTGGCGGGGAAGGGCAGGGTTACAACTTCCACAGCCATCTGACAAGCATTTCCCATTGTTGGTTTTTGCTCATGATTCATACCACTACGTTGCAAAAATATCTGGTGTCCTCTAAAATACAAATTTTAACATTCTCACATCTGGCACCCCTGGTTTTAGCACATATCTGTTAAAAAAATCTGCCCACTGGTGCCCTTTTTTGTGTGCCCCACAACATTTCATTGTGTGAGACACCTGATGTAATGGGCTTGCCTCCATCTCTCTCCGTTTCCCTCCCTCACTCCTTCCCACTTTCTTTGTTTGTCTTTCCCTTTCCCCATGGGCTTGTAGCTTCCTGCAGGGCTGGGCTGCCTCATGCGAGCCATGTCTTCCAGACAGCTGCGAAAGAGAAGCCACCCTTTCTCTGCCTCAATCTCGCTCTGCTCTTTCCCTTTCCTTCTGCACCTTACTCTTTTACACTAAGGCTACTAGTGGTTGGGTGTATGTTAACCTTATGTTATATGTGCAGAGATGACACAGAAAAGTAGTGCTTGTAAAGAGACAACGCAGTGCAACTACCTAAAACTAACAGGTCAAGGAATGTCAGACATATCTAAACCTTCAACAAAAACAGTAAGCGTTGCTAACTTCATTATTCAGGTCTTTTTACAATTTCTCTGACCTAAAGCAGAAGACTACACAATGCCATGGTAACTGTTTGGTTATATACCACCAAAATGAATAACAATGTGAAAAAACTAAGCATCTATAAATTATACTTTGAAATGATAGTGTATTCTTGCATTAGAACCTCAGAAACCTTAGGAGCCTGACAAAAGCACACAAAAACACTGCAAACACTACACCACTTGGAGTAATATAAGAAGTGTAGGAGCTGCAAAGATGATGAAAAAATACACATTTAAAACATGTCTAAAGGCCCTTTCACACTGCCAAAATGACCGGTAATGACTGTTTTCCAACAGCTTTATCATGTAAATATGCAAGGAATAACACCCCACATTTCAGTGTTGTTTGGAATGTTTATTTTAATTGTTTAGTTTAATTGGAATTGGATTTTAACACAGAAATAAAGGAACTTGGTGATAACTTAATAGATGAGAATTATTCTGAAATAGATATAGCCACTGTTGAAAAAGCATTATTCTCCACTAATGCAAACAAGAGCTGTGGTCCTGATAATATCTGTGGTAAACTGCTTAAGCTATGTTCTAGTGAGCTGTGTACAATTTTCCATTATATTTTTAACAAATCACTACAAACCCAGCATGTACCAAAATGCTGGAAAGACGCAGTTGTTGTTCCTGTTCCAAAGATAAGGACCCCCAAAGTCCAGAATGACTTCAGACCTATTGCTCTGACCTCATTGGTCATGAAAACGTTTGAAAAACTGATAAGAAACAAGATCTTAATGGAGACTCAGTCTGATATTGACCAATTTCAGTTTGCATACAGGCCATGTAGAGGTGTAGAAGACGCAACTGTATCACTGATGAATATGCTTCTAAAACATTTAGAAGGTAAGGGAACACATGCCCAACTTCTATTTATTGATTTTTCCTCTGCCTTTAATACTATTCAAACCCATGTTTTAATAGAAAGACTTCTACAGCAATTTAATTTGAGCAAAAACCTTGTAGGCTGGGTGCTACATTTTTTGACTGACAGGACACAAAGAGTGCGGGTAAATGGAGTACTGTCTGACCAGATTCGTTCCTCAACTGGTTCGCCTCACGGTTGTGTTTTGTCTCCTCTTTTGTTCATTCTTTACACTAATATGTGCCGCAGTAGCAGAGATGATAGATTCATCTTAAAGTACGCAGATGACTCTGTTATTGTCAGCCTGCTGAGAGACAATGAGACAGGTCATGGTGAAATTGTGCAGGAGTTTGTAGATTGGTGTGAGCAGTCCTTTCTACAACTGAACATCTCAAAAACTAAAAATATGTATAAAAGGCCAGGCAGTGGAATGTGTTGACAGCTATAAATACCTTCATTGACAGTAAACTTACATTTGTGGCAAACTGTGAGTCTGTCTATAAAAAGGCAAACCAGCGCCTTCACTGTCTTAGGAAGCTTTCATCCTTTCATGTTGAGAAAAAGCTGCTTACTATGTTTTATAGATGTTTTATTGAATCTATAATTTCTTTTAGCCTTGTGTCCTGGTTTGGGAATCTACCCCTAAAAAATAAAAATGCACTCAATCAGATTGTGAGGTGGGCCAGTAAGGTAACTGGAGAGCAACAGCACAATTTAGACTCTTTATATAATGGGCAACTACACAGACTTGCTGGGTCCATCTTAGATGACGTGTCCCATCCACTGCATGGTGAATTCCAGCCTCTTCCCTCTGGTCGTAGGTTTAAAATGCCCGCATGCAAAACCAAAAGATATCGGTGTAGCTTCATTCCATCAGCCACTAAGGCCCTGAACACCACATGATGTTTCTCTTCTCTCTTTCTCTCTTAGCTTTTTATCTTCTTATCTTTTTTATCCTTTTTATCTATTTTATTTATTTATTTATTCATTTTATATTTATATTCATTTTATTCATGGGGCAACTGTGGCCTAGTGGTTAGGGACTTGGGCTTGCGATCGGAAGGTTGCTGGTTCGAATCCCACCCTACCCATGGTTGAGATGCCCTTGAGCAAGGCATCTAACCCCACACTGCTCCAGGGACTGTAACTAAAACCCTGTAAATATCTGTAAGTCGCTCTGGATAAGAGCGTCAGCTAAGTGTAATGTAATAATAATAATAATAATAATGTAATAATCAAGCCAGGAGCATCTGTCTGTCTGTCCAGCTGTCAGTATTGTTTGCTTGTTGTTTTATCCTGTTGTCTTCAGCTGTGTTTTGTCACTGTTTCGTGTGTTGTTGTGTGCTTGTACTTTTTTACCTGCAACCAAATCTACCCTTCTGGGTATCAATAAAGTCACCTTACCTTACCTTACCTTACTTATGTATTTTAACGGAAAGGCTTAGCAAAAGTGCATAATTTTGAATAAAAAAAAAAGAGAGTTCACTTCCTGTTACCCTGGTAGTCGTAGCGTCATATTAAACCCCGTGGTCACGGGAAATTTTTTTTAAAAACACAAAACAATAACATGATAATGGACACACGGTAGGGTAAACGCTATGCCGATTTATACAACATTGTATGTTAAATAAACAGCATATTTTGAGAGACAAATCATTGTGTTGTGTGCTTTTTAACCGTGAGACTAAAATGTTTGAAAACTGTAGAGTAATGTTGATGTTTACTAGTGTTAAGAAAACATATGTTCAGAGCTCATCCATCAATATATCTCCATATATTGTGAATATCCCGAAATATGTGACTGCAAATATCCCCACAAAGACCACTTTCGCCCAGTGCATCTTCACCTTAAGTGTTTTTTCACCGTGGGTGAAAATGTGTGGATAGAGTAAATTATTTAATGATAGCGCTATAGTTCACCTGATGGTACCGTGTACAAATAGCTACAGTAATTCGGCATCACATGTATTCTTTGCATATATTTGCAATCCCAAGTAAGCATCCAGGTGCAGTAGTACCATGTCATTTGCCCTTGAATGGTTGTGCAAAGAGCCAGCAACAAGTCTGTGTGTCCCGCCATGGTTGTTTTGAAAAACTGAATGAAAACTTTGCAGACAGGTGTATTTACTACCAATGCACGAGTCATTCACGTCATTGTACACGCCCAGCAATATGCGTGGCGTAATGTTACAGTGCCACTGGGCTACGCCTCCTCAACCCACCTTTTCAGAAGAGGGGTCAAAAACACGCTGTGCTTTCACACTGCAGTCCCGGGTTAAATTAGCGTGTCGTACTGTGTCGCCACCCCGTGTCGTGCAGTGTGAAAGGGGCTTAAGAGACTTGCTGAATGTGCACCTGAATCTGTCTTTTCTTGTTTTCCAATCAAGAGTAAAATGTCTGCAAACACACTGAGAAAAACATTAATAAAACTCAACTATATTCCAGGGCCTGTCTGGGTGACCTAACTGGTTATACACACATTTCACGGGCAGCTCATGTGAACGCACATGCGTCATGCCTGGATAGGTCAACGATTAACTTTGCATTTCCAGCACAGACTGACTGACTGATTTTCGATCATTGATGGTAATTCTGCCTCCACAGCTGTGTTCATAGCCGATAGAAACGTACCCATCTGTTTTAACTTGTCACTGGAACGGCACTAAACAATGACTATTGAAATTCCCTGCTAAATTGGCTTACAAAATGACCACTGCTCAACTTCACATAGTTTCTGTAGCTATTTACTTGCAGTCACAGCTAAAGTTTGAGCAATTCAGGTCCAATGTGCATTGGACACTGTTCATTTCTTCTCATCGCCATTTCTCAGCTTCAGATACTGGACTGGGCTACAGTGATCCTCATGCCTAAACACTACTGTAATGTCTGGGCTGTCAGAAGCCAACCTGAGAGGTCTTTGTCTGCAGCCCAAACACATGCTGACTTTTCCAGAAAAAGTTGTCGATGAGATCATCTCTCTGTGTGGCAAGTGCCTGTAGGCTTGTACATGAAAACTGAAGGTGAAGACACTTGACTATGCAGGAGAAGGCAATGTTTAACAACTACAGCCCACACGTCTGCACAGCATTGCTTCCGGCAGTTTTGACTCTATGTACCATCCTGCAATGCTGAGGTCACCTTAGGTTCCTCCCACATAACAACATCCCTCAGTGCCAGCATTTGGTTTGAGCCATTGATCCCTTCAAGGAGAGATGCAGCTAAGCTACTAAGACTTACGGTTGACAGAGTTTAACGAGATCCTGGTCTGTTGTGCCAGGGTGAAGGCCGCGAATGTAGAGGTTGGTTTTGCTCAGCTGGTCTGCTGAGCTGCTGCTGCCATTACTACTGCTACTGCTGCTGGTGGTGGTGTTTGTTGTACTGGTGGTGCTGGGACTGGGTGGCGCCATCTGTTGGTTGGAGGAAACATACGCCTGCTGCAAGAAAGACAAAGTGGACACTTTAAAGTAAAACCAAAGATGGTAGATAGGCAGAGCAAGATACTTCATGGTAATTCATGTCTATGGGAGGAAAGTGGGGATCAGTTTAGGGCTGCATAAATAGGAGTATCGTTGAAGTGCTTGGCTGTAGTAGCTAGCAGCACGCACTAAAAAAAAACTCGGTGCACACCTGAATTAAAGTTGATTTTCTCCCGAGTGGAGAGTTATAATATCACAACATTTTCCATAAATGGGCGGGGGAGGGCTTAGAGATCATAATACCGTGTCCGAAATATACATCCATTGCTCAGAAAATTTAGGTTTTTAAATATTCTGTGAAATTCTAGGGTTCTGTCATAGGCCTCAATGTTACAGAGCGTGCCTTTGCACTACACAAAGGGGTATTATTGGCCCCCCTATCGTGGTTCTAGGATGTGGCTCGTCATGAAGGATCTTGTTCTATCTACCATCTTTGGCAATACTAAGTAGTTCTCGTCTTCGGTCGGAAACGGAATTGTCTCTCATAGAGAACTAGAGAGACACTCCGCTCCTCCAAACTTGCTTGGTGCAGTTATAGCCAATGGAGGGTGGCAATGCGAATTCAGAAGTGCCTTTTACCCTGTTACAAGTTGATGAACCATTATTTTAAGCCATTAACCGCTTTAAGGTGCGATATTGGGCAATTTTAGACTAACGCTGCTTTCGGCTTGTGCAATACATGTGCGATTCAGTTGTTCCAATTCAGTCCAGGAATGCTGACCAAATGAGCTAAATTTGTTTACAAGGTCTTAGATTTTATTGTTTTTTTTATAATGCCAAATGAATATTTTTTCTTAAGTTCCACACTGCTGTAAGGATCTGCCTGCAGTGATACAGAACATCTGACATACTGCACTGAAAACAAAGTAATTTATCCATTATAACCATCAAAATAATTCATCATCAGCTAAATTCTTTTCCAGAGAGAATCAGGCTAAAATGAGCCTTAAGGCTCTGTCCATATGTTTAAGCCTGATTTAGGCTTTTGCATTGAACTTTCACAGAGCCTTCGGCATTCCCTTTGCAGCAAAGCACATCCTGCAATAGCTTGGTGTGCCCCTCACCCAAAATGTAACTGTACATTGCAGCTTTGCAGACCACAATGGCTGGCTGGGACATTGCATTTCCTCGTAAATATTGCCAACACAGTGACGCAGACACACAAATGCAATGTAGGCTCTGCATCAGTTCAGTGCAAAACCACAAACTTTACATCCACCCAGTGTCACAGAGACTGGCCATATCAATGGTGGATATCATCAGCCCAGAGAATAAACGAACACCAAAGTGATGTATTGCACATGATGACCTCTTCTAGGAACCATTACTTTTCCTGAGGTTGCATGCTAAGTTACTAGGTGTGCATTTTTATGCTCTTGTGTGGTATTGCTTGAGAAAAAAACAAAAGCCTGCTAGAACAAACATGGGGAACTTTGAAAAGTAAATGAAATTATGCACTGTACTGCACCAGTTATAAAATAAAATGAAATGTGGTTTGGTGATGCAAAACAAAACCTTTGCTGCCCACAGGATTCGGTCATGGCAAGGCCTTACTGAATGTTTTTTGTGTAATTGGATTTTCTTGGATGTAAGGTTGAAGGAAATCTAACCAACCTACACAACTTTGAATTAAAAAACATTACAGTCCAGATAGGGCAAGAAGAATTTGTTCTGTGCTAGAGAGCAGCCAAAACGAAAGCACCCCCTTCGCCAAAAAATGAAAAATCACCCTGATTCCTTTTTTTAATTAAAACCCTTTTAATTGTCCTCATCTGTGGCACTGATGAGGCCCTTGAGGTCCAGCAGCTCTCTATCTCTCTCTCTCTCACTCTGTCTCTCTCTGTCTCTTTCTCTCTCTCTCTCTCTCTCTCTCTCTCTCTCTCTCTCTCTCACCCCCTTACTCTGAAGGGTCAGCTTGGTTTTCCAATTAACTCTTCATCAGTCAGAGGGAGCTGGGAGGGATGAGGTTTTTCATTAGAGAGGCCTATGAAATCAAACCACATGGCCAGTCTGTGGGCTAATTTGATGGGTGCGACAAGGTCAAAGCTGAGCCTCTCTGACACATTTTTTTCCACTTCTGCTACAGAGGCAGTAGAAGGCAGTAGAATGGCTTCACTGTAATATGCAAATGCACCTAACTATGAGATGTTACAGATACAAGAGTGATATTTTGTGATATGTTATTTATTTTATACAGCTCATCCTACAAAAGATGACAATGGCTAAGTAGAAAAATAAGGAAAGAAGACAGAGAAGTGATGCGCTGTGTGATGTGGTAAGTGGGGCAAATGGACAAGAAAACAGAGCAAAGGGGAGGTTGATGAGAGGTAGAGAGATAGTCACTATGTACACTTTTGCTTAGAAGCAACAAAGCTTTTGTCCTCATGCTGCTGCCAATAACAAACATCCAGTCAAGCAATCTGCCTTCACAGAAGCTCCACTTCCGCTAAGCTGCACTCTGAGCTGTGAGTTCTTCAAACCAACATAAATCCAATGACCCACAAGTGACAGGGTGATTTACACTCAAATAATAATAATAAAATAATGCTTAGCTTTTGGCCAATCAGAATCAGCGTGATCTCTTTTACATGCTAACATTATGATACATGCATTCGAGACTCAACATAACCGGCATTAACCTAGTAAATCTCTCTATGTCTCTCTCGCTCGAGCCTCTCGCTAGACAATTTTATAAAGTTTTTGTTGTTTATTTTGCTGAGTCACCGTGCGGCCTTGGGTTCCCTGCTCCCACGGCGAGCTAAGCTGTGCGCCGCGAGCTGAGCACCTGCAGCAGTGCTCCTGGAGACCTGTGTCTCCTCGGGAGCCCAAGGGCTGTCTAATTGGGGCCTGAGCTTGTTAGCGGAAGGCGCTAATCCTTTTCATGTGTTTCTCAGTCAGATGGCACTGTCTCATTAAAGCTGCTGCGCTTGGCTTGCTTTAGGAAGAAGCAAAAAAAATGAGGCCTTCCAATCCCATCCACACTGACTGACTGTGTCCACCCCAATGACCGGTGCTGCCTGGGCTGCACTATGATTTACAGGGTGCGCTGGCTCAGAGTCATAACAAACGAGTTTCAGAGGATCTGACCTCCAACCACGCTGTGAAGATGAATCTTTCCGCACAGCTTCAACGCAGCCCTGTAACACTGTAATTGATTCTCTGGCTTTAGATCTCTGACCAGCAGTAGTGCTCTTCCTCTCGCTGTTTAAACATGATCACATTCCTGTCTTTATTTCTCACAGATGCAGCACCAGGGAAACACTGCTCTGCTTTTGAAAGATCATTTTTCTGTCTTCTGTCACAAGATGATACTCAACACAAAGGCATCCTATTTTCTGTCTGCCTGTTTTCTCTCACACTCTCTCCTACTCCCAGCGAAGCAGACTCTTCCTCTTTGGCTCCTCCGCCCGTGAATGCACAGCAGAGCCTGTGGACACATTCCTCACAATCTTCGGCAACACTAACAAAGATTCATGTCACCGTCCCTGCAGGAGTGAGTGTCAGTACCTCTGAATGCGGACTATGCACTTTGCATTCCTGCAAGCTCGTCTGGTTCCTATTTGGGCGCCATTACACACCAAGGCCGGTCAGGCTCTATGTGACCGACTGCGGGACAAAGCTGGGTCAACAAATCAATAGCACCAAAAAAAAGCATCTTCAGGCACATCATCAGCTATCTCTGACTTCCTGATTTCAAATATTCCTGCTGAGCTGTAAAAACATCCCTGTGGAGGGATCATTTTGATGTGACTCTTGGTTAGAGCCGTTTGTTTTTGTAGAACTGGGAATGTATGACAACTGTGTTCACTTGGCCTACACATGCAGTTTTGGCTTACAAGTATCAAGCCTGGACACACACAGTTGGGTGGTTGGGTTGAGAGAGCTGATCCTTAGGTGTCATTGAATAGATCAGGAACAGAGAGAAGAGGTGTAAACCCCATATGGGAAAGTGTGTGTGGGAATTATGTAGACACAGACAGGCAGGCAGGCAGGCAGGCAGGCAGGCAGGCAGGCAGGCAGGCAGGCAGGCAGGCAGGCAGGCAGGCAGGCAGGCAGGCAGGCAGACAGACAGACAGACAGACAGACAGACAGACAGACAGACAGATAGATAGATAGATAGATAGATAGATAGATAGATAGATAGATAGATAGATAGATAGATAGATAGATAGATAGATAGATAGATAGATAGTCTATATAAAATGTCAACTTTTTACCAATGACTGGAATGTACCCACTAGTCTGGTGTTGAAAAAAAAACAGACAAAATATAGGGGAGGGCTCCTAATCAAAAGCAGAAGAAAAGGAAAAAAAGTTTTAATGCTCTTCTGCCCTCCACCCTCTTCACAGCAAAAGAAAAAAAAGAAAAAAATCTTATCAGGATTGAGTCTCGTCACAGTTTACAAGATTTCCTTTGTGTTCCCACAGGTTTTCCCAGTGCCATAAGGTGGGTTTCCTCGATTAATAAAGGTTAGCAGAAGCCCCCCCCCCCCCACCTCCCCCCCGGCCTTTTTTCCCTCTAATGACCACATTGTTTGAGCCCCAAATTCCAGGAATTTCAGGCCATTAATCTGGCAACTCTGGATCCATGCCAGCTGTGAGAGGGAGTGAAGTAATTCAAGGAGTCAGTATGGGGTGTTTGTAATTCGCCTGGGTATATGCTGACATGCCAAACTACTGACTTGGGGCCAGATTTCCAGAATCTAACGCCAAACTGCATTGAATTCCTGTGGAATTTGGCAGCGCACTTACCACATCAAAACTATGGCCTTAGACATCAGCAGCAAGGGATACAAGGCTTACTACTTAATCACAAATTCTTTTTCAACTTTCTTGGAATCCAGGGTTTCGATATACACTTCCAGCATTTAAGACAATTTTGCTGGAATGTTGGGCCACAGAAGTTAAGTGAGAGTTGCATTCTGATGATGCAGCAAAGCCAGCACCTTCTTTAACCCTTCGTGCTGAAGCTCAATATTATTCCACATTATGCTCCCGATGCAACAAAACGTGCTCTAATTTGTCCAGTAGGGTCATGGATGTTCATCAAGTGCTACAAACAAGAACACACAATTTTGTATGAATTGTCTACAATTACTGCAGTTCAAATAAGAGCCTAGAGAGTTGCCACAAATTGAGGTTTGGGTGTAGACTTGCATAGGGATTATGTGCTTCTTTCCTTTCCTCTGTGGCTTTATCTGTATTTTAATTTCTTTACTTTCTTGATAAATTGATGTATGCACTGTCTCCATCCATCCCAGCCAGTAACAGCCTCACGTTGAACATACTGACAGAGAAAAATGCTTACCTATACAAGGGCAGTGCCGACACTGTCCACAGAACTAGTACAATCTAGTCCTAAATGGAGGTTACTTCTTTTATCTGAACAATAAATAATGTCTCATTGACAACTGTGGGCATTTAGTGGCAATTATACCTCCCCCTCATACCTCCTCACTACAGCATTGTAGTGACACTGACTTTTGACGGTCGATTTCTCCTGCCCCCAGGGTCATTCTTAGCCTTTTAGTGGCCACAAACAACAAGCTTTAAGGTGCAATGTGCTACTGCAAATACCCCACAGTCATAAACATTTACATTCTCTGGCTGACTTATCCTACAGCCCCTTCTTGTAGATGTGTTTGGATATGAAAGCTGTTGTCTATTTAGAGTGATTTTTGTACCTGTTTGGAGAAAGTATGGACCCAGCTAACAATCAAGCAACTCTGAAAGACCTGGACTCTGTGTTAAGAAAATGGAAAGTCTTACCAGCCCAAATTTAACTAACCAATCAGAATGTGATTCATAACAGGACCACATTTCCTGAGATTTGAATGGAGCCTGCATGGGAAAGCACACTGCAGTCTGGCTGTTTTAACTTCCATGCTGATTTCTGTTAGAATCACATACTAATTCTTTGTATATTTAATATGTTGTTGGTTGCATATGGGTGAAAATCTTGTACATTTATAATAAGCTCAGATTGATTTCAAAAGGGGACTATGGGACCCTCTACAACACCTCACTGTTCTTTATTGAAGTGGGATCTTTTGGTTGACAAAAAAAAAGCTCTCCACATGCTTCATTACCTGAGTAAAGGTGTAGCAGCCATCCATGACCAGCGTCTGGTTTTCACAGATAGCCCCACAACAAAGCCATGGAGTCAAATCAACCTACTAGCCTAACCATCCTCATGTTGATGTCTCAAAATCATTTTTATGGTTTTAATTTTACAACTGCAAAAGGTTTTTACAGGTTTGAGGATTTTTTTAAAAACCATTAAGCACCACTCCACCAATATGGACATCTTATTTGGTGTTTACCAATTCCAGGAATGCCTTGCCAGTCATAAAAATTGGCATGTTGATATTCACATTGTTTCAGAACAAACTATAACATATTAAAGTAACTTTGGCGTGGTGGTTAGGCTAGTGTGAAATGGCATATGTAAACCACCAAGAACAACAACAAAAAAACTTACAAATAATATTATGCAATTTAAAATAGGTCAATTTTCAAAAAGACCATATATTACATATAAGATTCCTAAGGCTATAAAGACAACAGGGCTAGAAATGGAAAGGTAAACTGGTTCATACATATACACATACATTATGGTGACCAAAAGATATGCTCAATGTATATATAGGCTATATATATTAAGTTTAGATCGTGGTGGTTCTTGAAGTTTGAACTTATTAAACCTTTCCGCTGCATTATGTTGGCAAGCCAGGGTTTCCTGTCATCGTAGTAAGATTTTAAGGGGTGGGGCAAACAGCTAGGCGTAAAAAAACTTCGTTAAAGTTCTTATGTTGACGTCTTTAACCAAAAAAGAAAGAACATTGTTGGAAAACAATAATGAAAGCGCCTACTGGACGTCTATGGCAACAAGAAACCATTTCACCAATCTTCAGTTGCCTTCCTTTTAAATCAGTCAACTAGCGCTTGCAATAATCCACACACAATTAGCGTCGCAAGTTTAATCCTTTTAGACTGACTTTCTCTGTAGCCGCGAAAAGGGGAAAATCACTGGCTTTACACCACCAAGTGAAACACGCGAAATACGTCCTATAACGTCCCTAACATTTTCGCGCACTCTTCACAGAGTTGCCTGCAACGTAAAGCTATACAGACACAGTTGATTTTTCTACGCTCTCTACTTTCAAGGACACTGCAGCTTTAGTCATACAATCATACAGCCTCGACATGTACGGGAATAAACCTAAATAGCGGTCCAAAACGAACGTACAGAATACGACGCAATACTGCTTTACCTTTTTACTGGTTCTGCTGGTATAGCCGTTATATGGGTTGATTCCTGTCCTTGGTGGCACAGAGAGCAGCATTTTTACAGCACTATGTCCGGAGCGGCTAGTACAGCCAAGACAGTCAGCTGACGTCAGCTAGGGAAATTCAGCTTGGAATCTGAGGAAGTGATTTGAGTTGCGCTCACATCGCTGTTTTTATTCATCTCATTTGGAAATACAGCCTACGTTAACATGCGTTTTATTTCTCAAATGTTCATCATCCTATTACATTTAGGCCTACATTATGTGATAAAAACGATAGGAGAATGTATCAAATGAGACCTGTTTGGATCTGTAATTGCAGTGCTTAGACAAGGGAGTCTACTAAAGTCAATCTGCATTTTGCTTTTTTTAAATAAATAATCCGATTTAATGTTTGATTTCTGCCTTGCCGTACTTATGACCATTCCCAATTTAAAATTGCACTATTCCCTTAGTGGAGACAGTAGTGACTACACCAGTGAAGAATGGAGGCTTTACTTCTGTGAATCATACAGACGAAAAACTATTTTAATTTCACCATTCTTGTCGCTGGGCAACTTGGCTTAACCATAGCCCCACACTTCACAGTTTATAATTCCTCGGTGGTAAGCCCCCAAGTGACAGATATGGTACTTCACTATCCTCTCATAAGCAAGCACGCTTTTTGTATGGATGTCGTACATGATAATCAAAAATAAATATAAAAATAAGAAATCATATTGTACACAACCATTATCGACATCCCTATTGGTAGGGTGAAATCAGCCAAATTGGGCCATCAGCTCAAGTGGGCCAAATAAGGTTGATGTGTCAGTTCTTTAAATTTGAAGAAGCAATCACTGTTAATAATTTTAAATTGTTGCCACAGCTGTGCTTGATGTGTTTTGAGTGATTTGGTTGATCTGATATTGCTAAGGTGGGTGGGGCATTTCATTACAGTGACACTGGTGGGAATTTTTTAAGTGTGAGTGCTTTGGCAGGCAAAATCTGACTTATTGATATAATAAGGTTGTTATAATGTTAAGAAATTAATGAAGTAATGAAAGTAAGATATCGTTGATACTCTCTTGATGTCCTTTATCACAAAACATGGTTATAGCTACACAAAAAAAATATTTTCTTACTTAAAAACACCTTTTAGTTGCCAGCCCATTTTACCTGAATCTGTTAAGATAAAATGGGCCACCATTTGTACTGACTTTACTCCATAATTTTCAGGAAATGAAAATCAAAACAATGATATTTGCAGGTATACAATGACAACAGTTGGAATTTTAAAGCTATGGGTGACTTTAGCCATACTGTATAGGCCTAATTGTATTGGTAGCAGGCTACCATACGGACGCACACTACATAAGCATCAGATTAGCTTAATTACACTTAATGTGAAAGCTTAAACACAAGTCTTGTCAAATTAAAAGCTATTGAAGTCTTGAAGTTTTTAGTTGCTGTATTGCACAGCAAATAGGCAAGAAAAAAAAGGAGGCTGACCTGAAGGGACTACAGATGAAAATTACCCTAGCTACTTTGCTAACTTTGCTAACTACCATTTGCATTTTTTATTTAAATGGAAATGTTGATAAATGTACATTGACCCTTTTAAATAAAAATACAAATTCATAAAAAAAGTAAAAAGGAATAGACAGAGAGAGAATGTCAGTCCACAAAAATAGCAAGGGCATTAAATATACCAAGGCTAACTACGCAATGCAGTTAACTGGGAAAGGTGGCTAGCAAAGCATGAATCTTGGTCAGAGAACATGTCTCCTAGGCCATGCTAACAAACAGCTTACATAAATATAAAAGCATAGAATAGTTCATATGTTCTTGTGTCTAAAAACAATTCAAATAAAAATACATTTCTTTTACCTTTTAAGGAGTCCTGCAGTGGATCACCGGCCCATTTTATCTGAATACGTGGCCCATTTTACCTGATCACAGCCCATTTAGCCCAGAAAGGAGCTTCTAACAATTAAACACCTTTAAAATTTATAAAAGACTTAAAAACAATGAATTCTCTTTATATTCTAATAGAGGACACCTGACTGAAGAAAACTCAATCTTTTGTAGAGGTTTTATTTGGTGTTAAATAGTATTTTCATGGGTCAAAATTTTGCCAAAAAGTGGCCCAGTATACCCGAGTTCACCCTACTTATTCAAGTAGCAATTTATATAAATAATTCAAATGTTAAAATGTTTGTTTTTTATGCATTTATTTATTTGTTTGTTTAATTCTTTATTGTCAAATTTAAGCGTTACAAATTATGTGATAATGTAGTATTATATACCATACTACAAATATATACCCTTTAAGATACTTCACCCGTAGCATAAGCTACTCCACCCAGCATGTCTATGCATATGACGATAACATGTCCTTGTATCCTTGTATCCTTGAGTATGCCTTTTATATTTAGCTATTTGGTCCTAGAGTCAGTTTAAGGATGTCTGTGTTTTTGACATTAGGGCCTTCAGGCAAGTCAAATTGACCACGTTTTTAAACCACCGTAAGTGGTGAAAGCAACAAATTCAAACATAGATAACCTATCAACAAACAGACAACATTTTATTTTTCAATGCATGGAGGAAAGTCTGTTTATGTGTTGGGCACAGTTACTAAATCAGAGACAGATATTACAGAGAATAAGAGAGGTCCATTTTCTCATTTAAACCAGGACATTTGTAGCTTAAAATATCAAAAACTATTCTCTTCTATAATAGCCTTTTGCCACAGTCTCTTTGTTATGCTGTTGATGTGCTGTTGTTTTATGGAGAGGTGGAGTTACTCATGATGTGGTGAGATGGAACATCAGAAAGAGTTTCTCTGACAGGACTGCTATGAATGTTAACATTTTGTCTCTGAACCTGTTAGAATAATATAATCTTTGTACGCTAACCATAATTTTTGTGTCCACATAAATATTGTAAAAGGTTTTTTTTTTAAAACCCCCTAAACAAGATAATATTTAGGTATATATATATATATATATATATATATATATATATATATATATATATATATATATATATATATATATATATATACATAATATTTAGGTGCAGAGCATGCATCTTCTCTATGAATTGATTCTCGAAACTGGAAGACATTGTTATTTAAAGTTTACTCAGCAATTTGCAAGATGCATAAGGTGGGTAGCATCTGTTGTCACTGTCTGCTTTCCAAGCAATGTGATGAAGCCTCTTACCCCCAACTTATGATGAATATTAGCAAAGCCATTTTCAGACAGGGCTTACTTTCAGTGTGTGTAGGTGTGTGAAGCTGAAAAGGTATGTAAATTTAAAAGAGGAAGAACTGAGACACAGCCAAGACTGAGTGTGAAAAGACTCTGAGAATAAATTGTTGTAGCCAGTGGAGGAAATGTTTGAGTAATGACCTAGAGAAAGCTTTTGGGTTAACGGACCTGCTCACGTTGTGTATCACACCCCAGACAGTGCTGTCTAGAGCATAAAGAGACTTAGGTGCAGCACACAACACCAGCTAGCTTCGCCTTCAGGCCCTATCAGTAGGTTTACCACCTATGTCTGACAAAAAAACAGGACATTTTGACAACCCAATCAACCTTTTTGCTTATAAGCAGCGACCCGGCTGTTAGTGTCCCAGGAGAATATTTTTTTCCCTGGGACAGACCATTAAAAACCGGGAAAATCAGGTAAAACCGGGACAGGTGGCAGAGGTAGCCTGGTAAACCAGCCCCCCGTACTTCATTTCATTTTGTGGCTCTGCCTTTACCCAATCGCTAACGTCTGGTCGTCACGTATGCAATTAGCCTGCCTACGCACCACACAAAGTCAATGTCATTGCTCATGAACACTCCCTCTGTTCACTGATTAGCTAGGTTACATTACATTACACTTAGCTGATGCTCTTATCCAGAGCGACTTACTGATATTTACAGGGTTTCAGTTACAGTCCCTGGAGCAGTGAAGGGTTAGATGCCTTGCTCAAGGGCATTTCAACCATGGTAGGGCGGGGTTTGAACTGGCAACCTTCCGATTGCAAGACCAACTCCCTAACCACTAAGCTAGGTAAAATTTCTCCCTAATACAGCAATCAATGAAAGCACCGCCAGACCCTTTGTACAAAATGAAATGAAGTACGAGGGGCTGGTTTACCAGGCTAGGACAGAGGTAAAAAATGTACAATACATTTTCAGCCACCTCCCATTAATTATAATATTATCAGTGTGCTCAGAAGGCCAGAGTGATATTGTTATTCATTACTATTTTGCACAAGTACAGTGTGGGCAAGCATAATAAACTTACTGGGTACTGTTAGGCTTTAGGATGCCTACAGAGCTGGCTTGCACCCACTCACAGTTTACTGATCAGTAAAATCCCTTATCCATTTTATTGCCTCAGCAAACAGTACAGTCAATAAATGCACAGTTGGGAAAAGGATATATGTGGAATTGGAACGGAACTGACTCGTACTGTATCAGTGAGGGGACCATGGGTGCAGAGGAGGAGGGCTTGGAGTACTCTAGAGAAGCCTTAGGCCTGGATATACTCGCCGCACGCAGTGGGGGTGGGGGAGACAGTGATGAAGGAGGGGGGGCGGGTTGGGTGTGGGTGGGTGGCTGTGAATGCACTCACTGTTTGTGCATGCCAGACATTCCTCAGGTGTTGTCAGCATGGCTGCTTGGGTAATTATCTCTCTCTGAAGGCATGCAGCTCATGCAACTCACCTAACCTCACTACCTGTAGTTCAGATGCAGCACGCTCCAAAACCGTCAGTAGGACGTTGCCAACAGCGATCTAGAAATAGGTACATGGATAAACAAAGACACAGACAAAAACGTAGCCAGACAGAAATGCACCCGGAGTGACACAGGAAATCAACAGATTGCATTTGTCTGTCAAACATTTTCTTGCAAAGCCACCTGTTATTATAAACCCAGCTGTAAATGCTGTATTGTTTTTTTTTTAAGCAAGATGGGTTCCATCAAACCGGCCGGCTAGACTGCGTGCAAATGCAAACACAGGCCCAACGCACTGATGGATGATGTGCAAGATTTAGCAACTCACAGACATGATCTATGCAACCATCCATCGCGTTTCAAGGCTGAGTGTTGGTTGGGTAATGTTGGCCCTGCATACAGTGCTCGGTTCCAGTGAGGTGATGCAATCTAGCAGGACCATATGTTCTCAGCCTAGGCCCTCTTCCACCAAAGGAAATATTACAATCCCTGTGTGAGCCAGTCAATTTTTTTTTTCCCACCACAACGCCGGGGCAATTTTACTCTGCCAAATTCATTACAGCCTTCTGCTGTTCTTGATCCTTTTTTTAAGTGTCTGTTACAAAGTTGGGGCTTGGCTATGAACTTCTTGTGTTTTGTCTACCAAGAGAGGTGAATAATGCCTCCTCCACCCTACTCTCCCTGCAATGCTGTCTTTCATCTTGCCACTTTATTCCATAAATCAGCGCCTGTCAGTCTTGTAATTGTGCTGTTTTGTCACTGTCTACAGCAACAAGGGAACAGGTTGGTGGAGTCTGGGAAAATAGACAGGCTTGGCCGGTGCACTCTTTAACACCCACCCTGCCCGCCTCACTCGCTGGGTCCCTTTCCATTGGGTGGCTCAGGCTGGGGGATTGTGTGCAGATGTGCTTGGAGGGTGGCCAGGCACTATGCCCTGGGAGAACATGTGGTCTGGGACTGTTTAGGCTGGCACTGCCTCAAACCAGCCCCCACATAACACAACGCGCCAGCCATTCCTCAACGTAACGGCACAGCACAGTTTCCCCTAATCTCATGGGCTGACTATGCATTCATATATCCATCTGTTCAGTACTTGTGCTGATAACAAAACTAGATAAGTCTCTGGATAGCTTCATGCACATTTATATAAAAAATAATGCCATCATTGTAAATGCATGTTTGGGGCTGCATGGGGTAGACAATGAGAGAGAATAGTAATTCAGTCAAACACTTCTGGCACTATGTTGTTTCACATTGATCCTGTGAAACCTCAAGCCAGTTTCTGAAAAAATAACAATTTACCTGCATGCTACAAGAGAAATAACAGAATTATTACATCATTTGCCCTCTGCTGATCCCTTGTGTGTAATTACATCATAAGCAGCCCATTAATGTTTTTTTTTTGCTTCAAAGGTGAGGATTAGTCTCGGTTATATCACAGAAGGGTCAACAGAATTTGCTTTGTCAATTAAATATTGTAACAGCACATTCAATTGCCAAGGGGGGTGGGGGTGAGGTACTGCCTGGTAGAGCATGCATGATTGTCACTGGCAGGGCTGGATAGCACTGATTCCCCACATTGCAATAATCCCCCCCTTAAAAAGTACATTCTGCAAGTAGAGTACACTATAAAAAGTGCTGCTGTTACACCATGATAGTTACACCAATGTACACTCACAGTCAATGAAAACTTTGAGACCATATTTTTCAACATAATTTCTCTTTTGAAACCCTAAACTAGATTTTTTTTCATATGAATCGTTTGCTTAGAAAATTGGCATACAGAAACAAAAATCTAAAGTTTCAAGAATAATTTCAAAACAAAAAACTTAACAAAAGAAAGTCCGTTGAATTTGGAATTTGGGAGAAAGGTGTCAGTACTTTACAGAATAAAACACAAATGTTCACTTTACTCACCCATTAACCTATAAATAGTCAAATCAGAGAAACCATTAACTTTACATACACCTGACTATAATCCTGCAAAATCCCTGACTTTGTGTGTAACCCTTTGTGTGAATTGATGCTGGTTTGAAGGCACCTGCCCAAATCTTTGCACAGTACTGTATCTTTTTAGCCATCCACATGTTTAATGTTAAAACACCCATGAGGCAAAAAGGACTTAATGGGCATAAGTTGTTTTTTGTTTTAGGCAGGTGCACACACAGGGGTGCAGACAAGGCTGAGAAAAGCAAGTAATGTGACTTATGAATGTTCAGCTAAGAACCCATACCTACAGCTCTTCCTCAGTCTTAACACTGTCTCTTGCTTTCTGACAGAACATCAGCATTCCACTAAAAATCAGTGGGCAGCTTGTGGAATGGATTGCTTCACATATGTTGGTGTACCCATTATTGGGGCTTCTACTCTAGTTCCTCCATCAGCAGCACAAAAAAGGGAAGTTATTTTCCAGTTGGAGCAGCATCTTCTGTGTCCTAAAGCAGCATCTTCTGTGTCCTAAAGCAGCATCTTCTTCTATAGTGTCCTAAAGCAGCATCATCACTGTGTATGGGCACTGCACAGTGCTTTGCAGACAGCTGAACCCATCATCAGACCACCTTGTAATGGTGTTTATGTTTCTATTAGGCTATATTATATTATAAACGCTGTGCAATTGTGTTATTTCTTTATATTTTTACATTACATTATTTGTTTGTATTTTATAAAAACTCCTGGACTAATTCATGTTCTTCAGTCTTCTCCTAAAGGTGTAAATACTATACGTCGTCTGCAGTATATTATCCTATATCAATGTCAACCTGATGTAAGTAACACCCAAATAATTGAATTTTGTTATGATTTTGAAACCAATCAAAGAAAAATCTGTGCAACCACAAAAATATGTTTAGTTTATAGTGCCATCTGCAGGAGTGGAGGATATTGTGCAATTTATAAATCATGCCCATGCCTATCCAACTGTATCATATAGATTAGAAACACATTCAAATGTATTTATGAGCAAACAGAAAAGAAAATCCAAGGGTTTGTTATAGGCCTACAGGCAATACAGGGTAATGGCAGTGCAGTAGGACTACACACATTTTCTTGTTATGTCAATGCTCAGTTGCAAGAGCCATTAGGGAACTGGACTAGTTGAGCCGATAAATAGAACAGAACAGAATAGAATACAATAGAATAGACAGAATAAAACCTTTTTAATCCCTTCGAGAGGTCCAGTCAGGGAAAATGGGACTTATGTACATACATACTTTACTGACTACCATCCACCCATTAAAGATGTAAGGAGGAAATGTGTGTGTGTGTGTGTGTGTGTGTGCCCGTTTGGTACCCTGGAGACCTGGGTTCGAAGCCGGGTGAGGTGACTTCTCCTCCCCTTCGCTACAGTGTGCATGTAAAATAGTAACACTGATTAATTTGTTAACACCTGTCCACTAGACTAGATAAGCACTCAGAGAGGTGCTACACCTGCGCCACCATGCACTTAGCATGGGCACAAAACTTTGACCTTGGCATCTTGGACAGATTAAACAAAAAATGTACAGTGCAGGTCCTGACCATAGACAGTAGAAGAGAATGGACCGTGGGATGGCGTCGTTTTCAAAGGGAGCCGTTGAAGCATGATTTTGGGGTGACGTACGGTCACGTCGGCCAGCGAACCCAAATACTATAAATTGAGTGGTAGATGCTCAATCACAAATTATACAGCGTACGATAATCTTCTTAATAAGTATTCTTCTACTGTTATAGCTGCAATCACTTAGTGGAACGGGAGGCTAATATTGTACGTGGGGACTTGATTCTTCGTCAACTAACTTTGGTTCCAGGCAGTCTTGCAAGCCAGCATGTCAAGGGAGCTAGCTAGATTAACTAAAAATGTGTTCTAAAACTGTGGTAAAGAACAGATACAGGAAGCAATTAGACACTGCTGCAAGTGATGAACGCCGATGGTTGGCTGAGACAGGGCAGGGCGTTCCTGATTTGGTCCATGTGTCCCCCTCTGGAGACCACTTCTTAACCCCAGCTGGCTCTGTGTGCCTCGAATTCCTTCTGTGCCTCTGCATCTTTGGATGCACAAATCTCTCCACGACTGGGTGATTTCTCCTTGCATGACAAGGCATACATAAAATAGCAATCATCTGACACATAGTCCTCAACTAAACCCGTGGTGCACACACCAAAAGTTATACTCATGGAAATATGATTTCCCCAGACAGAGGGCAAGTCCACTCTGTGATTACAATTCCAGTAAGGGATTCAACATATTTTTTCAGCGTGGGAAGAGTACTGACACTCATATCCAATAAGATACCCAACTACAAACACTTAAACATATGGTGAGAAGGGATACAGTGTGTCAGACTCTCTCAACTGTCACTGCAATGTTGTCTGGTCAGACTGAGAGAAGTCTGAGAGGACTCAGACAGACTGGGCCTGTCTAAAGACCATGGGCTATTTCTGTCACGTCTGCCTATTAGCATCAGCGAGAGGCTGCCTCTGATGTCTCTCGGAGGGGATATGGACAGGACAGATTCATTATCTGCACTCCAGATGTACCCCTTTAACTTCCTCTCTCTTCCGCTCCAGGCTATGGCAACGGACTTCAATGGCTCTCAGTAGAGTGATATGTGTGTGTGTGTATACTGTATGTGTGTGTGTGTGTATATATATATATATATATATATATATATATATATATATATAAAGCAGCCGATCTATAGGGTTGACCCATGCAATGTGGTCTGCACACTGTAAATGTCCACAAATGTCTTCGTCAGGCAATTGATAGCATTAGAGGCAGACTTATATTACACACCTGCCTATATGCTGCCTATGCAGGTGTGGGGCTAAACATGGCAAAACCGGAGGACATTCTAGAAACTAATTATGTTAAAAAATACGTATGAGTATGTTCAGAGTACATATAAAGGGTCTAAAAAGAAATGGTACTTGCAAATGCAGGGATCTAAAAATGGGGGAAAATAAATAAATAATCCACACATTTCGTAACTGTGTGTGAGTGTGTGTGTGTGTGTGTTTGTGTTTATGTATATAAAGGCCTATGTGAATAGTTAGGTAGAATCATTGCACTGGGTAATGCTTACAACAAAACAGACTGAGGTCTGTTATCAGCTTTTCATTATGTTGAGAATCTGTGTACTACTCACTCTCATATAATGTAATCCAGTATGGCACAGATATCGGCCATAGTTCACGTAAACACAGATCAGACAGATGTGAAGCTGTGTGTTTATTTAGTGACATTGGCAGTACAGATGCTTTTCATGAGTAGAAGAATGTGACTGGACTCTTCTATACTGATCTCTAATTTAATGCTTCTTTAATCCTTTAATTTGATGCAGACCCATGCCAGGTGCTTTTCTGAGAGTTTCCTCTCATTTGTGCGTCCGTCCACAGTCACCTTCTGCCTGGACTTCTGAGCACCTCCGCCTCACACTACTGTCACCATGATTATATTCAGCAGCATGACCTCAGTGGGGTGGAACACATCTTGTCAGTTTGTTTTAAGGCTACCATGGTTAGGAAAAGATAATTAAGGAAACCAGCAACTCTTCCTGTTTGTGAAATGAGGCAGCTTCTTTGTTCTCACTGTGTTCTGTCCAAAAAGACAACTGTTGTGTGGGTTTCTTTGAGTTTTTAATATTGACATATTCTTCAAATGATATACACATAAAACACGCCGTGTGATAAAACGATTTCAATAATACACAGCAAATGTGTAGTGACTTCTTTTTACCACCGGGGGGAAATCTTTCTTTTTTATGTCAGCTGAACATGGTTTGAAGTGAAGTTAATGGATTGGCACTAGAGGGCATATTTCTAGTTTTCTTAATGTGTTGTTAAAGTAGTCATTTGATTTACAGTTTTTTTTTACATGCTTATTATCTGGTCTGGGTTTCTTGTATTTCTGTTAAAATCACACCCTTAAAGTTCACTTCAAAAGAATTATTCGACCCCGGTTTTGCAAGTAATGTACAGTATATGATCTATAGCCTAAACAATAATAAGCAAACAGTTCTCTCCAGTATTTACAGTACAGTTGATATATATCCACCTCTACATTCATCTCTCACAGATGTTTCTAACCATGGGCGTCTATGCCTTATTTTTACTGGTGCATGTCCAAGTAAAAATAAGCTGTGCTCTATTAAAAAAATGTTTAAAGATTTTAGTAACAAACTAGTTTCTTTGGCAAATTAGTTAAGATCAACAGTAGGCTGTATGAAAAGGGTGTATTTCTAATTTCTATCATTTCTACTTTCTAACTACTTCTGAATAGTCTGGGACATTCGCACAGACATTCTATCTGTAAACTGTAACGTGCGTCCAGTTTAGTGCACGATAGGCTACTGGAGAGATGAGGTAGTGCCACGTTTTTGCAACAAAAGTATACAACATTTTATCAAACCCATTATCCTACATGGACTAAAGCAGTATTAAACTACTTCACTAAAGTGATATCAGAAAAGTCTTCTCACGAAGCAGACACAGAGTTAGGGAAACAGTGACGAGCAAAGTGAGAGAGGTAAGATTATGGTTGTATGTGGTAGTCAGCGATAACTAGCCAGCTAATCAGGGTTCGTAATGTGTGAGTTGAGATGATACGCCTGAGCTCTGGTCGCTCGTATACATACAGCATCAGCATGCATTAAAAGCCTAAATGCCAGCAATATTTTTGGGGGGCGGGGATTGTGTCTCCGTCTCGTTGACCTGTTCGTCCAGTAACCTCATTCACGAGAGAGCCAGCATTGCAATAATTAATATTTGCCAACTTGTGCTGGGGGAAGAGTGCCCCATTAAGCTTAATTCCTGGTAACGTTCCTCTTTCTAACAACTGTTGCTGACCTCTAATCAAAACTAATCTAGACGTAGCCTGGCCATATCAGTAATCAAATAAAACTTTCCAGTAAATGTATCAGAACATACTCTATATAACGGTACGTGGAGTTTTACAATAGACCAGTAAAATAAAAAATAAAAGACAAAAAAATAAAAGGTCGGAATGGAATCGAACTAGAGCCAGGATGGCAACTCTGTGAGACAGTTTCCACCCAAACAATGAAGGGGGGCGACAGAATAGAGAAGCTGCCAACGCCTGCGCAGAGAAAGACTGCCGCGTTGGTTGTCCATCATAATGGTGACGTCATAGAGCAGTCTTCTGTGGAGCAGTTCTAGTTTACCCTTCACTCAAATTGGAACCACCAGCATCAGAGGCGGTGGGAGAGAGAAGCTGTAGTCGGCGTTTGCTTTTTAATTTTTTGTTGACCAAAAGAGTCTTTCAGCACACTGCAGTCAGGAACGCGTAAAAACACCTCTTATATTTTTCTTTTCTTTTTTTTCTTCATTGGTCACCCAAGTGACTATACCAGAGATTTGAAGGCAGTTTTATTTTGTTGTACCATGCTGGGAATGAACGACCAACAACATTCATGACGGTGCCATAGTACAGCCAGACGCCTCTCAAGGCTTCCAAAGCCTTTCATCGAAAGATATTTTTATGTTACTCATACTCCTGCCTGATTAGCTAACCTACCTCTGCTAGCCAGTTGGTGTGGGTGCTGGAAAGGCGCAAAGAAGGAAATCTGAGCACGGACCATTTTAGAGATTCGGATGAGGTATTTGAGTCCAGCGTTTAAATTATATCATTTTAAACAGCGCCTTCTGCATATCAACAAGCACTGGCATATTGCATTTCAGAGATGTGGGCGATAAGATTGCTTTTCCTTGGATTTGTACTCAGTCTGGGGGTCATCGATCCTGCAAGAGCAATTGATGGTAAGTAGCCTAACAAAAATACATATGAATTGAATGGCCTTCATCCTGCACTTTGTCATTAAGTGTGTGGTGTATTCATTACACACTCAGCAACACCAACAAGTATGAGCACCACAAAAGACAAACATTTACAGCCTACATGAGCCACAACACAACAGCACAGCCATATGCGTTCTTAACTGTTCCTATTGAAGCCTTATCTATATTGTCACTTGGGGGGATTGAATATGTTATTAGGAGTATAGGTTCTTTGATTTTAAGGTTATTCTCAGTATTGGAACTTTTTTCCACTCCATATTTAAACATCTGTGCATTACCACCTGTGCATAGGATCCCAACACTTGGTGTTGCGTCTTTCCATATTGTTGACAATGCATCTTCCTTTCACTAACTAGCAACAAATAACCTCCACCGCCAGTTTTAGATATGGTAAAGTAGCATGTAATGAAGAAATGTGCGTGCAGAAATTGAACGTGTTTGTACTTGGACGTTTTGGAACGTAACGGCTAATTTTTAATGTAGCCCGTTTTATTGTTTGGATGAGTTCTAGCTATCTTGCAGACGTGGTGATCAAACAACACCATGCACAAATTAAGATACCCGACATGTGAATAAATAATATGTTTTGCAACATTTTAGTATGACAGGTTTATTTTAGATGTATTATTTGGTATGGAAAGCATACTTACAACAAAGGAAATGCAACGGCCTGTATGTTTCACAACCCTGATGTCGCCGCCACGGCGCAGTCGTTTCCCACGAGATCGGGGTGCCTAACATCTTACCCCTTGCTTGGTCACACAACATTCGTTGGCTCTTTAGGATACTCATGTTTTGGATTGCTCTATTGAAGGTTAATGATTTGATTTAAAGCTTTTACGGACAAAACTAGGACACGTCATATACGAATACGAGCTGAATAGCCTTGCCTCTGAATGTGGTCTCACAAATCACACAACCTGCTTGGTGAATTGCGTTTTGAATGGCTGGTTTGCTCCGTTACATTTAAATTCACGCAGCACTTGCCATTTCAATCGGGTCACTGGCTGGACAATGAAGATCTATAGTGGAGCCATCCCTGAAATCACGGGGTTTGCTATTTGCATTTGAAGGGTTGCTCATAGCTCAACCTGCACCTGAAAGCGCCGGGTGTGAAAGACCCCTCATCAAAATAGCCCACGTATTGTCCTCCCATGTCAGTAATGGTAACAAAAGTGATCGAGTCTTTACATGTATCGTCATAACGTTGCCGTAGAATTCTGTATTCGATAGAAAGCATCAACATTGACTACTGATAT
Organism: Coilia nasus; assembly: GCA_027475355.1. Lineage (NCBI taxonomy): Eukaryota > Metazoa > Chordata > Actinopteri > Clupeiformes > Engraulidae > Coilia > Coilia nasus. The sequence continues at coordinate 4,487,214 of CM050206.1, read as the reverse complement.
ATGAATTGTTAAACGACCAAGCTACATTTTGCTCCCCCGTGCTTGAGAGTGGTACGACTCCTTGCTGACTAGTGGTTGAATGTGGGATGTAGAGAACAGTTGAAGGGGCTACTGACACTGACACTAAATAGGTGACTTAAAACAATGACGAGACATTTTTTTAAATTCACAGATTGCATAAGTTTTGCGAGAACTAATTTCATGTCAACATCGTCACCGAGACGGCAGCTATGAATAGGGTATTTGGAGCCTGAAGTGCATAATACCAGGTTTTGATGATTATGGCACTCTGACTGTATTGACTGAGCTTTACTGTAGGAAGATGGACTGTTAGCGAATTGCATGCCTAAATGAAAAATACTCCACATACTTTGCCGTTACATCTACATAAATTATGCACTTATGTATTTGGAATACAGAGGACAAGTGGGTCTTTCAAAAGTAGCTTTTGCTTTTGACCAGTAACAAAATGCTTAATGTCTGGGTTAGGGTTAACCCCAACCCTGAATATCGAGGCAACTTCTGGACGTTTTAAATGTCTTGTGAGAAGATTCTCTTTAATCTCACATTATAAAGATTTCTAATGTATGGGTTCAGACACTGCTGTTCATTTGCATAAATTGCATCCAGTGGAATCGTCATAAGGTGAGGAAAAGGAGACTGACTTAGTAGGCCCTACATGGTTTAAATAATGTTTTTTTTTTTTAACATTGTCCCCGGAGGGATTGACCAGGTATTGCAGTGACCCTGTCCGTCTGTGTGTGTCTGTCTGCCCGCCCATATGGGGGGCCAGGTTGCCATCTCTAGTTTACACTCTAGTGTCTCTAGTTAAAACAAGTTTACGCTGTTTCATGCTAAAAAAAAGTGGAAGAACAGCCAGACCTACTGAGATGTAGCTTTCCCATGATTGTGGTTTCCAGAAGATAAAAAATGAAAGTCTAATTGCACAGTTTAATGGCCCTGTGTGTGACTGGTTAGTTATGTTGCTCAATGAATGGCTATAGCCTTTACTTTTTAGCAGACTTACAGCAAAGCTACCATGGGTGCCAGTTCACAGGGCCTCTCCCCTTGTTTAAATATTTTGCCTCTTCAAGATTTGGTGGTTGTACACTGACCAGAACATTGTCAGTGATTTCTACTTGTTTTTACATGGTTGTGTTCATACGTAGGGGAAGGATATATGTTGGGAGGGAAGAAAAAAAATGTGTATTTGAATCATTTTGTCCTTTTCCATGTTGTTCTATTGCCTGAATGCAAATCTGTGTGTCCTGCACTAATGTAGCACAGCTGTCAGCATCAGCAAACCTTTGGACAGATTTGTCCTGTTGGGAGTTGTCTCTAAAGAATGCAGTTGCCCTTTTCATACAGACCTAGCATTAGTATTTGTTACAGCCCTTTGCCTCGCTGCTTGGAGGAGGAGGGAAAACTGGCTTGGGGGGGGGGGGGGGTGAAGGAAATAGCTGAAGTCTCTGGTGAGGAGGGGAGGCTGGGGCTCAAGCCTGAACAGCAGTGGGCTCCTCCTCCCACCTCCTCCATCCTCAGCAGAACATCTGGCCAGTGAAAGGCCATTAATCCAGGATGTATATGTGACCACGGGGGAGGGCAGCCTCGCTTTCCCCTCCCCTCTGTTCCCCTTGTGTTCTTCTCCCTGACTCCATTCTGCCTGAAAGAAGAACTCACAACATAAAGTAAAGCCAAGTCAAACTGACCCTAGTACCCTAGTTCGTAGAATAATGAACAGTGAGATACTTGTTAAGTTTATTAAAAAAAACAAGCTTGGTAGTGCAAACAGAAGACAGCATGTGCTGTTTGTGTGTATGTATGCTAAACTGCCCCTTGACCAGTAACCAGTGGGTAGAGTCAAGTGAACAAAGAACATCAGAGTTGGGGGCAGTGGCATGGCGGTCAGAAAGTGTTTGGTCAGTCTTTGGTCTTGTGTGCCACTGCCAGCTCATGTGGGTGTTGTCAGGGTGGCCTCTAGGCGACTGGATGACATGAGGGCTGGGAGATACATTGCATAAACATAGGTCACAGGCCTGTCCTACAGTTATTTTGGGGCCTTCTTGAGGTGGTTTAGTTTCATGGAACGGAATCTAAAATGGGAAGATGGGGCTGGATGGAATGACATTCATACTTGGGTGCAAATGTGTTTGCTCATCAATTTAAAACACATTATTTCAGTAATTTGTTGAATTTTTGTACGTGTTTAACTAGTGGATTGTAATGGACGCAGCATCCCTGCAGTCCAGTTTGTCTCAGTGAAGGCAGTGTTCATACCTGCTTTCTGTCACGGTGGAGTTTGCCTTTGACAAGCAACGCATTGGGTCATAACAAAGCTGTCTTTCCTCACTCTGCCACTCCTGCCAGAAATGGCCAAAATCTGTGCAGACTAGTGTGTTGTGATTGATTACCCCAGAGATCAGACAGAGTGCGTGGTTTTTTCATATTCACATTCTCTTTTGCTGAAAAGTTGGTCATAATCATTATGGGGAGGCTTATATTTAAAGCGAAATAATGGAGGGTTACTACATAAGCCTATTTCACTTAAATGCAGTGTAAGCTGCACACTTTGAAAAGGCTTGATTTTTTTTTTCTTCTTGGCTTTGCCCATCCAGCTAAGATAGCAGAATAGTTAATAGTTTGGGATTAGTGTAGCAATCCTGTCACATTCACAAACCATCTTATTCAGTACTTTGCACCCCATCAGCCAATTTAGAGATCCCATGAATGTCCTTAAGCAGTGCAGAGACCCACAGCACTTGTACTGTGTAATCCCTTGATGCGAACCACATAACACCCTTCTTGCCTTGTTATTTTAGAAATATGAATTCCCAATATTAGGTCTGCACCAAAGCAGTTAATTAAGGGTTGGGTTGTAGCTATTTTTATCAAACTGGATGCAAAATATACATACTTGCTTATGTAACTTTTATGATGCGCAACTGTTACATAACTATAAATCAGATGAAGTATTCTAGCAGCACTGTCTTGTTTATGTTCCCCTATGTATTAAGGGTTGATCTAATGACAAGAGTGCAATTTAAACATATACACTCCTCCCCCATCCCTGCTAGCCCCCGCCATTTGTCAAATCTGTGTTTGTTTTGAGGAAGTGAAATGATTGAGTTCCTTCGGGGGGTTGATATGCTGTTTATCCATCTGTCTGTCATTGTGTTTTGGCTCAATATTGGCTTTCATTCATGAAACCGTTCACGGAGACAAAAAATAAATGTGCTGGTGGTGGAAGCCTGCTCTACCACAGAGTCAGCACATCTTCGATTCCTTGTTACCTCAGCATCTAGGCAGTGGCCACAATTAAGAGTTCCATTCAGTTCTCAGAATACAGACTGCCCAGCTAGCCATCTTTATTGTTTATAATTATAGGTGAACAAATCACAGGCCCTGTTGCACACGGCTATCATTTCTCACAGGGCAAAGCTGGGTCCCCCAGGGGAAGAGGCTTAGATAAATGCCAGTGCTACATTCTGTGATTGCAGCGGAGCAGAATTTGTCCCTGTAGTGCAAGGAATAGGGACATGTAATATCATTATGTTTCACAGCAAGAGATTTAGCAACAACTGCAAAAAGATCGCTTCTCCTCCCCCTTGCCTCCAAACCACCCCCCACCCCTTTTTCCCAGCTCCCTTTCCCAGCTGTATGACCCAGGCATGCTCAGCTTGGAGATGGGAGGCTAAAGCCAGATTAGCGGAAATATCTTCATCTCTCTTTAGTGCAGACCTTTACACGTGTGGGGGTTAAGAGTGTGGGGATGAAAGGATGTTTGTTGATGTTGGAAAGGCAGGAGGTAAAGCTGTGGGTGGGTTTTTGGAAAGGGGGGTTGGGGGTGTTACAATAATTGGTGTTTTCTGGAAGCAGCATCAGTGTTTGCACAATGTATTGGCATGGACACAGTGGAGGTGATTGGTGTGGAGTGAAAAAGCGATTTAGGTGGGTTTTGGGAAACAGTTGAATGTTTGTGATTCAATGGGAAGGAGGAATCCTTCACAAAGTGATGTACATTATGCTGTCTTCACATTTTAGCTTGGTAGTATGTGCACTTGACAAGAGTATCCTGGACAGCTTTGTTAACACTCTACTAAAGCCATTGAAGTCAGTGGGAAAATATGTAATTTTTTTTAAGTTAGTTTGCCTTTGCTCAGACAAGCTCTCCTGCTTTACTCTTTTTTTCAAACATCAAATGCAAACATAGCTGGTCAAATGTTGCGGCCATTCACTATGTTTGCTTCATATCCATCACGGATGTGTGAGAATCGCATTGGTGACTGTCATTCTGTGTGCCCCGCCCCTGCCAGTGTCTGTGAACTCTTCACCTGTGGCTGGGGGGAGAGTCTTGGGCAGATGGCTGTCTGCTGGGTGCTGCTGTGTGTTTGTCCAAACCTGCCTGTCTGGAGAGGGTCAGGAGCTGTTCAGCTCACCTTAGCTCCCCTCTTCCTCTCAGGTTATCCTCTTTTCACACATGCAAATTTACATGTGAAAGTACTGGCCTTGTAGCACTAAGGGACAATGTGTGAATGCAATCCGGTGTTAAAATGCCAAGATAGTTACACTACCAAGACCTCAAACAGTAGGCTAAACTGTCTGTATATCATGTGTTGATTATCAGTTAGCATCTGGCTAAACAAAAAGACTTTACTGAACTATTTTCATGGTATTTACTTCAACAGTCGAGTGGAAGAATTGGTTAAATGTGACTGTATGCATTGGATCATCTTGCATCATATTAGTGCTATGCAGAAATTACTTTTTCCCCCATCAGTCATATGATTTATTGCCACCATAATTGCAGCAGTAAAAGTATTTTCTGGAAGTCATTTCACTTTCACATGATCTATGGGATTGGCACAAGTGCCAAGTTGGTCAAGCAGAAAAAATAATGATGAAACATTTCATGATCCACAGCCATCCTGAGTCTTGACAAGACAAGTTTAAAATCTCAAATGAAGTTGCAATCACTAAAAATATCCAGTTAGGCTAATTTGCAGATATGTGTGTCTGTTTAACATAGACTTCACGCATAAAACTGAAAACTTTGACCAAAAAAAAAAATAGGTGTCCATCTGGGCCTGTTCATCAAATTGTTATGCTGTGTGTGTATCCCTGTCAGACATACTTCTATATTCTGATGACTATGCATAATAAGAGGTGTGTGGAATTTGCCTGTAGCACGATAATCAGGTCTAATTTGGTCCCCAGGCTCTGGACTTCTAAGGTGCATGCTTTAAAACCATTCACAGTACCCTCTTCATTACTGATTGTAGTGATATTTAAGTATTTACTATATTTACTATACTATATTATATAAGTATATACTATATATAGTATATATAGTAACTAACCCTATAGTATATATATAGGTTATGAAAGTGCCACACACAGAGTGTCTGATCTTTTGATCTTCCTCTAATGAGGGGTCTGATTGCAGGGATTTGGGAAGAGATGCAAACCCTCATTAAGGTCTTTGAAATACCTAGTGTTTAGAAAGAGTTACTTAGTGAAATTTTGGGAGACCTCTTCCTCATCCTGCTTTTGTCAAACTTGTCCCAGACACTTCCCAAATGGCTTGGAGTTTTGTCAGGTCCCCTGTCATTTTTGGGTATGAACGACAAATTTGTCCTCCCTTCGTTTAATCTCATCTCTATTCTATCTATCTTTTCTATCCTTTTACATGTATTGTGGACTAGTGTTACAGGGCAGATCAGCAAAGATGCCTGTTCTATAACTCCTTTTTAAAGAACTGCTTACCTGTCAAACCCTTTATGGCTGTAAGCATTGCCTTGTCCTCGGTAAACCCCGTACACAAGGACCTTATCGGGTGGTCCCCTGGGTCGGTCGATGACAAGCCCCTCTGTTCCATTGTGACACCAGAGAGACCCTCACAAAGCAATGAAGGAGTCTGGCCATGCCATAAGTGGCTCCTTAAGTTCAGCCACCATGTCTGTGTGACCATTTTGCCTCTTTGAGAAGGAACAGGCTGGATTAGTACGGATGGAGTCGGGGCTGCGGGGCACCAGGAGTCATTGTATGTGTGCAGCAAGCTGGCAAATGGTGCATGGTGATACTGGACACGCAGGGTTGAGGCAGCTCCTGCTGGACAGGCATGGCACAGTGCTTCCATTGAGTGATTGATTCAGCAGGCGAGTTCAAACAGGAATAAAAGACAGCCAGAGACAATGCTTTGTTACACACTATTCTCCCTCTCCCCATTCACCTCCTTTTTTTGGGAGTGTGTCTCTTTATCAGCATTTCCGCTTATTATTTTCCTCCCAGATTCCCTTTGCCATATATACCTGTGTATTTTTTCCCTTTGTCCTGTCCTGTCTTCGCATATTCAGTCTAGCCTCGTTTTAAAAGACAATGGCCTGAATAACTGATATACTACAAGAAGAGAAGAGCGATAACAAGTGCTTTGCTTCAGTCCAGATTTTAATTGTTGCTTTTCTAAGAGTTTCAACTCTCTGCTTTGTAATGTAGCTAAACGGGGATTTGGCAACATTATGTAAAAATTCTCCCTTGGGTCTAATTACATGTCAGCAGTTTCAGTCTAAGGTTTGTGCTACACACAGTTAGGGAAAGTTCCCTTACAGAGCCAAGGAGAGTTTTTCTAGCAAGTTTTGGGTCAGGTAGATGTATCATGATCTTTGATCCCTAACCACAGACAATGCAGGCCTTTAGCCCCCATGAAATACACAGGGACTGTAATAAGTGAAGGCGTGTTTGTTTTCTTATCTTGACACCTACTCTGTGCAAATGTTGGCACTGTTCCAGCTAAAGGAATTACTTAGTTTTAGCACTATTATGTATGTAATAGTGCTCATGCACTTGGAATGAAAACACAGTCAGCATTACAGGTGAAACTTTAATGAAAAATTGTGTTCATTTACATGACTTTGGATGCTTAATACAAGTTTGGCAGACACAAGCATGTTCAGTGTTTTTGGTCTTGAAGAACTTTTCCTAATAAGTTGATCCTGAAGTGACAGTGCCACAGCTTAGGTCTTTTTACCTGCTCAACTCCCTTTCATATAGACCCTGATTCGAATCCAAGAGAAGACTCTATATATTGCCCTACAGTGCTAATACACACATTGGCCCCTGAACAGGAGTCCAGCTTTCATTTTTCCATTCTCTCTCTCTCTCTGTCTCTCTCTCTCTCTCTCTCTCTCTCTCTCTCTCTCTCTCTCTCTCTCTCTCTGCTCTCTCTCTTGCTCTATCCCTCATTTTCTAAATTCCAAAACCTCTTAAAAAGGCTCCCCTTAAATCCCACAGCTCCTCTCATTTGAAAAGGCAGGCCTGCGTCCTTTGGAGAGAAGGGCTTCTCCACATGAAATCAATTAGAAGGTGCTGGAATGTTCTGTGGAGATCTGGAGTTGATTTGGGGAGTGGGAGCAGGGGTAGCAGGGACACGGGGGGGGGGGGGGTGAAGAGAGAGAGAGAGAGAGAGAGAGAGTGAGGGGGAGCGAGAGACGTAACGAGAGTGAGTGCTAGAAAATGGGTCAGGGCTGCTCGAACTGCGATGCAGAGGGTGGATGCTGCTTTAGGGGCCACTCGGTGAGAGCTGGCGTCCCATCCCTCTCTTTCTTTTGCCCTTCCCACCATCAGTTATCGCACTCTAGGCCTACTTTTTCTTTCATGGCTCATGTTTGTGAACTTTTCTCTCTTTCCTTTACCATTTTTCATTTTTGCCCTTGTCTTCCCTCTTTCCTATATATGCGTTTTACAATGTATACATGCCAGGTCAGGCTCAACATCAGCACAGTTCCCTCGAACAGATGAATACGTAGGTCAGCCGCCCAAATTGTCAGACCAATTACTCTGCATCACAATGAAAATGAGCAAAGCAGGGGATCATTAGCACTCAGTTAAAGTCAATTAACACAGCAGCTAATAATTAAAATGTTTTAGCACCCATGTAAGATTGCTTTTAATGGCTTAATCGCTGTAATTGAAATTGTGACTGATATGCAGTGTGCCTGGAATTATCAAGTGCTGCAGATTGCCCTCAAGGTATCTTGCATGCATGTGGTTTGAACCTGTGAAGTTAGCTGTTAAAAAGCTTTATGAGAAAACAAGAAACACTATACTGGCTGTGGTCACTGAAAATAGTGTCCTGACATGTGCTTTTAACACAAATACTGAGATTTTTCATCTCAAGGAATTTAGACACAGCTTAAAAGAATTTTGTAGAAAATGCCAGAACTTCTGTTTCAACAGAACATTTGTAGTACGGGTTTAAACTCAAGCTGTGTTGAGTATTAAAGCTTTGGTAGCTTGAGCCTTGTACACTAGCCACTTTCCTTGAAAGCAGGCAACCATGGCATTTAGATCTTGAGTAGATCTCTCTCTTGGTCGAGAGCCTGTTCTGGTTGCCTCTGCTGACCTCCCTGTGCCAGACGTGTGAAACCCGGCCTGTATTTCAGGTATTCCCTCAGTAAATATTATGACCAATTCTTCAAAGTAGGCCAGACTGGGAACATTTTCCTGGATGCTACTGGTCTGCACTGAGGCACTGTTGCATTTATATTTAATGCCCCCCTCATATACCTCTGTTCAGTGCTTGCCAGGGCAGGTTTGTTTGCGTGGCAGTTCAATGTGCTGTACATGTATAAAAAAAAACGAAATGTCGACAAGAAAGAATGCATTTTGTGTATATAATAAAATCACAGGTGACTATAATTTCTATTTAGGTATATATATATATATATATATATATTTATATATATAATGCATAATATGTATACAAAGCAGCAGTTAGGTTTTTTTTTTTTTTTTTTTTTGAGAAAATGGCAGGGAAGCTTGTGTAAAACGTCATCACTCACCCAAGACATACAGATGCCAGATGTCATGCACTCGTCATTACACATCACATCACATTTCTTCACGAAGTTTCCTTTCTAAAGCTTTATCGACATTTACACGAACTGCTGTTGGCAGGCATCTGGAATGGGTGCTGTCAGACTTGAGTGTCACAGCACTATTTGTCATGGCTTCCCTCTGTGATATCAGAAAGGGACGAGTTCTCACACCACTGTTGGTGCTTGTAGCCGGTGCTTGTTTTGTGTGAAAAGTACCCTATATTCCCCAGCGATCCTCCTCTTATCAAGACACCCTAACAGTCCCATGGGAGGGGTGAATAAATTATGCGGTACTCCAAGCCCCCGCCATCTCGCCACACATTGGTGTCACTACTCTGTATTATTCACCATTTATATTCTCCTTAGGCTTAGGACTGAAGATGTAGAACAGTTTGGGATACCAGCTGGAGGTGGTGTTGTGTTTTCACAAGAACTGGATTAGTGCAGAGATGCCTCAGTGAAGATTTCAAGATGGTATAGATTCACTAGAATTGTGGGAGAAGGGAATTCCTCTGCATTTTATAGGGATAACCCCAATCTCATTTGTAGATAATTTTCCCTCTTTTAGTTGGTTGGCGTAGGTTACCTCTTAGTGGTGTACATTTTTTGGCAAGCTTCCTTCAGCTAATGTTAGACTCCAAAGGAATATCCACCATTCTTTTTTTCATATTCTTTTTTTCTTACCCTGTATTTATGCACATTTCTTATGTTGGATCATTTGTATTTAAACATGTTTGTTTCTGCAGTTTCATTGTTTTGATGTTTTACAGTTGGGTGTAGTCCCGAGGCACAAAAAGGCCTTATTCACTCAGTGACCCAGCGCCCGACATGATTTTCACTCTGGGCAAAGGTGCCATTTGGCTGCACTGTTTTGGTGGAAGGCAAGTTGAGGGGAGAGAGAAAGCGTGGAGAAAGTGAATTAACAATCCTCATCTCTGTCAGAAATATGTCAGTGGGCTCTGAAATGCAGGGTTGCCTGTGGGAAACAGTCATTCAGACCGCCGCCACCGCGACCACCACCACCACCTTCTGCCCCAGCACACACTCTCCCAGCTCAGTGTCATTCACCCTCCTTCCTCAAAACCACAACCTCCAATTCTTCATGCTCTGGGTGGCTACTCTGTGCTGTGGTGCGGAACTTGTGCTAGAAAACGTAGAGACTGCTGTGTTTTATTTTCAGTTTGTGTTTCATTTTCAGCCTTTTATGCACAGTCATCATGAACTTGGCTACTGGTGCAAGGTGTCAGAACCCCAGGTGTAAGGGGACTGGAGTGCACCCCTGCTAGATATTGCGATATCTTTTACATCGTCCCCATGTCATGGTGTAGTGTGATCTTCTTTGTGGAGCAAGACTTTACCTATTTTGCTTTTGCCTAGATGGTCTAGACATGGATGTTTTGGTTGTTTTGTCTTATTTTGTCAGACTTAGCTGCCTATGTAGAAGTCAACTATTGCTTTTTAAAGGTAGAGTCCAGGTAAACCCTTAAAAATCTGTGTCTGTGTGACATGAATGCCCACCTGAACATTTGTGTCTTCAGAGCATATTGATTTGGCTGTTATGGGCACATTAGTCAGAGCTTGAGCTTAGGCACATTGTGTTTTTTACAGGTCTATAGTTTTTTATCTTGAACTAGCATGCTACAGGGCCATGCCTATCAAGTAGGCTATATACCATGCACACACATGTTTGTAAATATAGCCTCACTCTTAAAATGGATCCACAGTCTGTAGTTGGGGGAAAAAAGTGATGGATAACACAATATCTGACATTGTACACTCATGACAGCCCAGTGTCTTTGTAATTCTGTTTTTTGTTTCCTAGCATCCTTTAGGTACATAGTGGTACGATTAAATTAGGACCCAGTTGAAATCCCTCACTCTTCCCTCAGGATCGGGTCCCCCCTATTTGCATGATATGATTTAGGACTGTTTCCTGGCCACTTTGCTCCTCTGTCAAGTGTCTATTTAATTTGCCTTTCCTCAGCAGCAAAGATCAGTCTTGCCTGGTCGGTATCCGTTGCTGTCAAAATTTTATTGACAGCCTTGATGCATTACAGACATTTTTAGGAACTCACTTTTAAAACATTGTCTTGTTAGTTTTGTTTTGTCTGAGTCATACATTATTAACATAATCACATAGTAGGTCTTTGTTACTGTTATTATTACAATCCGATGGTCATTTAATGCTTTTTTTCTCGTAGTATCAACTGTTGTTAGTCACTTTTAGTGAAAGTGTCCGTTAAATGGCATAACCACACCTATTATCCTTTTGAGTAAAAACTATTTGAGTAGAGAAAACAATTTGTGTAGACACTGGTGGAAGTATGTGTACATGCTTGAACTCAAACTACAAACCCTCCTAGTTTGATGTCCGCTAGGTAAACATTTTTGCGTGGACTTTTTGACCAGTGTACAAAATTGCAAGTTCACAAAACCAAATTAAGTCAAAGTTTGGTTGCTAGCCAGCTAGCGGTAGGGCCTCAAGGTCTGTCAGGTATGGCTTAGAGCTACAGGATAACTGCCAGTTAAAATTATGGATTGTGGGAGTTGGTTGTAATTAAACGATGATTAATGTTGAGTATACAACACATACCAAAGAATAGACGTCATCTAAATTTAAGGTCATGATGAGCACTGACTTGTTTTCCAGCTTGTAGCTATAGGCTAAATAAATGTCCATGAGCTGAATCAAGCTTGGTGTACTCACCAAATAATTAGGCAGCCACTGACAGTGCCAGTATTTAATTTCTCCTGGATGGTATCATAAAAAATAAGAGGAGATAACATGGCATGGCATTTCCTTATTCTTCCAGACCACTCCACTGTTGGCATATACGTACTGATGTAACATGCTGAAGAACCAGGCTATGTAGTCTACTCCAGTTTCCTTATCTGTTTGGTACCATAAAAAACATGGGCGAGTAACTGGTTAAGAATAAACAAAAATCATAACTGATTATCTCCATATTTTGAGAGCTCAGTAGACTGTGACAACATTGCTGACTTTAAAAGGCCCAGTCCATCTGTACATCGAACTGTTTTCCATAATGTGACCTCTAATTTGGTTAGTACCAATTAGTATGTGTTTTGTAAAAGGTCACGTTCTGTTTTTTTCTACTGACATACTCTCATTCTTTGTCTTACCCCTCTCTATCCCCGTTCCTATACTCTTATTAGATGCTTGTAAACTTTATTGTCTACTGTCTTTTACAAGGGTTGGTCCATTGGTCTTTTAAAACCACTAGGCTCTGTTATCAGACTTGACACACTAACTAGGTTGTGTACCTATCCTGCCATTCACTGGAAAATAAATGCGATTTCAGTGTTGCAGGGTTGGTCCTAATGTCCTTTTTGAGCCCGCCCACTCTGTTATGATTTCACATAAGAACACACATACACAGACACATCACAAACTTAGGCTGAAGCAAATATTTAGGAGTAGTATAATTAAAGGGGAAATTTAGTGTAAAATTAGCTTGTATGTTAAAACATGATAAGAAGTTGGTTTGCTGAGGAGCAAAACTACACTAGCCTGTTTCATTTCGGACTTTAGTATTTTTACTGTTTTTTACTTTGAGCTTTTTTAATGGTTTAAAAATGGCAATATCTTCAAGCTTCCTCCTTGCCCTGATTACTAGCATTGTGTGCGGACAATTTCCCCTTTAACAGATGTTACAACCCTTCTTGCATCGAAAATTAGCTTGTGTCTTTCATGCAGATGAAAACCACACACAGATTTGTGATTGTGTACATACATGCAAAAGGCACTTCTTAGCAGAATAGCCAGCAAGCAATGAAGAGCCAGTTCCTTGTGTTGCGTGGATCTGGCAGGGTTTACAAGGACGTGACCGCAATAACAGGCTGTCCTCGGCCTCTCTTGTGAGTTCAGTCACATCCTCCCTTCCCCTTGAGCAGTGCTCGACCCCCCCCCCCCCCCCCCAATTCCCCTCTCCCTCACTTCCACAAGCGACCCACCTCTCGTGCTGCCAAGTGTGTTGGGAGGTAAGTCACCCACAACTGAAGAGCAGTGGCTTCCTGCTGAGAATCACAATTAGATATTTAGTGCCGTCCTTTTCTGAAACCTTCTCGTGCCGAGGAATGTAGTTGGGGGTACAGTGCACCCCGTTTGTTCCATTTATAATGGATACAGCATCTAAAATTAAGTGGTAAACAACTCGCCTAGTTAGCAAACACAGAAACTGTTGATTTAGCTCAAACTGTAGAGGGGTAAAAAAAAAAAGCTTTTATAGGAAGACTGAGTTTAGATTCAAGAATTGCACCGTAGGCTTGCTTATAAAAAGAGACTGTGTACGCACATAGCAGTAGTGTAATGGCTCCAAAAGCAGTTTGTGGTTGACGGAGAAAAAAAGAGTGGATCCCTCCCACAAAATGCAGGGATTTTGACAGAAGACCAAAGAATGAGTGTGTTTGTGTGTGAGCGTGTTTGTGTGTGTGTATGCATGCTCATGCACGCATGTGTAAGTCAGTCCTTCTGCTTGTTTGGGCCGCTCTGGCATGTTAGTTGTTAGTGTTTGTGGGCGAAGCTGTGCCATCCAGTGGTGCCCTTCTGGCCGGGTGAGAGGGCAGAGCAGTGGATGAGGCATCTTTGTGTTTCCCCTCCTGTGGCTGAGCGCAGCCCGTGTCAGCAGCCGCAGCCTGTGCCAAGACTACCCGTGGCCCCAGCGATGTCCGACAGCCCACCGCAGAGCAGAGAAATCTGCAGACCATTGCTCGCTGGGCAAAAATATCCATGTACTCCGTTGTCATTACAGAGGCCCACGGAGTTATTGCTAGATTTCCTCATTTGATTTTAAAGATGGGGCTTGGTAACAAACATGAAAAACCACCTGACCTAAGAGAGTTACAGGAAGCAAAAGACAAAAACTGTCTGGTGTGGCCTAGGCCAAAAGAACACCCACTCTCATTCACATATTTCCTCATACGCATACAAATAAACACAAGTGGAAGTGGGGCCCTTGCATCAATGAGGTGGTTTCAGTGTTGTGGAATGGTGTTGGGGAAATGGGGCCCACTCCTGCTGCCTTACCTTATGAATAGGGCCTCCAATGAACTGCAGCTGACCTGTGTCTGCTTTTGCAAAGGCTGGATTGAAATATACCCGTAAAAAAGCGTGGACAGACATGCTTTTTCTAGAGTTCTGAGTGTTGGTTGACGTATGCTGTTAAAATTATGTTTTACAGCATAACATTTGTAACATTAGCTCTACAAGTCTTTTTTCCCCCCTTGCGGGTCATGTGGTAGAGCAATGTTCCAACTGAGCCAAGGTTATGGACTTTGATTCAAAAGTCCGTAAGACCAACCCAAAAAAAAAAACTAGACAAAAAAAAAACATTCATTTTAAAACAAATCTGTAACTCTAAGCTGAGACGTTGCTTTAATAAAAGTGTGAGTAAAATAAATTGATGTGAAAGGACCTGCCAGATATATCTGTTCACTTGACCCGTGCTAAGCCTGTAACAAAATGTATTTTGCAAATGTTACATGTCAGCATGTTAGACTCTTAAATGGCAGGTCTAAATGGTGAAGATACCATAGATGGGATGTTGTCATTTCATTTGGATTGAGAGATCCAAATCTATTCTAATCTAATCTTGGTCATTTGTGATATTTTCTGCCACAGGCCCAAAGACCTGCAGCTCCAAGCAGTTTGTATGTAAGGACCAAGTGACCTGCATCTCCAAAGGCTGGCGCTGTGACGGGGAGAAGGACTGTCCAGATGGTTCAGATGAAGCCCCTGATATCTGTGAGTAATAAGGTTTTTTTTTTTTTTTTTAAATAGCTTTCCTGTGACTACTGACTTAGAGTGCTGCTAACCTTTGTAATAGGTTTCTGGTAAATTGCGTTGTAGTCCTTCTGGGAGGAAGAGCAGTTGAATCACCTAAAAGAATGTGAGGTTCAGGTCTCATTGTTTCTCATGCTCATGGTTTTCTTCACACTACAACCCCCCCAAACATCTCCTGCCCTGCAGCATTACACTACCAGAGTTTTGGCAGTGGTCTCTCCTCAGGAAAACATTAGCAGCTAAGTGCTAACAGATGGGATTGTGCATGCAACATTAGCATATAGAATGATAGCTGTGGATAAGGAGTTGTATGTGGTGGTGCGAAGGGGTTACATGTTTTAACACAGTTGGGTTCACTTCACCACCAACCACCCCAACACCTCTGTGCAATGAGAGATGGAGACTGGGCCCAATGCTTGGTAAACAGACACTTTTGCCTCTCGCAGAGAAAGAGAGACAGAGAAAGAGGGAGAGAGAGAGTTGAAGAAAGAGATAGGATGGCAGCTAGCTCCCTGATTTTCTATTCCGTCACCCGAAGTCCTCAGCCCCCCAGCGTTTCCCCTCAGAGGTGTCGCAGCTCCGGGCTGGTTTTTCCGGTCCAATTTCATTCACGCCTCAGAACACAAAGTCCTCATGTGTTCCTGTGAGGGTAAACAAGGAACACACACAAGGAAAAGTGCACAAAGCTTTCACAACCCCTTTCACAACCGTTTCTCTCTCTTTCTCTCACTCTATCTCTCTCTCTCTCCCTCCCCCCCTCTCCCTTTCTCCCTCTTCTTCAGTCTCTGCTTTGCTGTGTCTCTGTGGATGTTAGTTTTAAGGAGGACAAAAGTATTACAGGCCTGTTGGTCTTATTCCCAGGGATTAGCCTGCGGTCATGATAAAGCTATTGCTAGGATAAAAGACATTCCACTGTGTTTGAGCCGCTGGATGTTTTGATAATTGAAATTAAGCAACACTACCCCCACCTTCCCTGCCTTTGGGTAGTGTGTAATATCACACATCTCTCCGCTTGTGACTTCTCTCTAAACGGCTATCGACCTCTCAGACACCAGTCTGTAATGTAATTTCCATGCCACTCATGGAGTTTGGCCACAGAGACAATGTGCCTTTTCATTTTGACTGAAGCCCACTCTGGGCAATAGCTCAAAGTTTATACACCCAATCAAGTGTAGGCTACTGTTGTTCTCTTTCGTCTGCCTCAACTGCATTTTAAAAAGAACGTCCTGATATTACTGCTATTATTCCTGGAAAATTGCAGGTAAATTTCCAGAAATTTTCTCTGGAAATTTTGGTAAAGGAATTTTGGAGTATTTCCAAATTGGTAACTTTCCACAGGAATTATGGGAATTTATGGGAATTAAGCAAAATTAACTGGAAATTTGGAATGATTTAAAGAAACATAGATGAGTTATATACCAACATAAATATAAACATTGTATTGTGTCATAAGCAGACATTGATGCAAAAGGATACAATTAAAAAACGTGACTCAGATTTATTTGTAAGTTGAAGTAGGAATGATTAATTCTTTAATTCTCTAATCATTTTTTCACTTAAGAACAAGAATATGAACATTGACTACTATCTGTGTTGTGGTCTCAGAAAAGTAGATTTAGTAGTTCAGAATTCTAGAAATCATTGTGCATATCATGGAGGAATGCAGAATGCCTGTAGTAGGGGTTGTGGCCTCAATAGCTCTGCAGGAAGTAATTTGCTATGTCCCTGTGATTGAGTAATAGCATATTATACTCCACTGTATTCACATCAAATCTGATTTGATGTGAAGATTATTCTACAATATTTTTTTTACCAACTATTTATGTTCCTAACCTTAGGGTTTGATAATCCCCAGTTTATACCTCTTAATTCACATTAAATTGAAATTCCTATATAAAGTTTCAAACTTTTAAAATTACAGAAATTTTGCAACCCTAGACAGGATGTCAGAGTATGGGTGTTTTTTTCCAGCTGCTTATATGTAACATCTGACACTGTTATGAAGATTTAAGATGCCATGGCCTCTGTTATTGTGGATGAAAAGTCACACTAGTGAAGTCGTGGATTAGGCTAATTTTCATTCATACAAGTAGTGACCTCACTATGGCACCGCTTATGCCTTTACTCGAACAGTGAGTGCATAATGGGTGTGGATACAGCTGTGTAATCTGTCACTATAAATGTTTTTAAAAGAAACATTCAGACAGGGTCAGATTTGCACCAGTTATACTCCCCTCGTTCTGCAGGCGTACACACCTCTTGATCATTTGGCAGGTCCTGCACCATCAAAACCACGTTGTCGTTTTTTTTTCTTCTTTTCGTACATTTGTTGACATTTTGTCTTACACCTTTATTTTGTGGGAGGACTGTTGCTGAATTGCAGTTGGAGAAGTGATCTAACTACTGCTAAAGTGCTATTCGTCCCTCTATTTTCACTCAAGGTAACACTTAAAGTGGTTATATTTTTGAAGCATACACAGACATACTCAGGCATGTCACAGACACACATGTTCTGTACAGAAACAAGGCTCCATTCCATAGGGTTAAGTTTAGACTTGCCTGCAGACCACAGACTTGCCCTGTTTGTTTGTACTCTATACAATTTTTGCTGCTTAACTGCCTAGCATTTTCAACTGCGCCAGTTAATTACTAACCAGCAGATTGAGTTCCCAGCCTCTGCCAGGATCCTTCAGGCTGACACACTTTCTCTTCTTTGTGCTCTTTCATATTCTTGTCCTCCCTCTCTCTCTCCCTTCCTGTCTTTCTTTTTCTCTATTCTCTCTCTCTCTCTTTCTCTTTCTCTCTCTCTCTCTCTCTCTCTCTCTCTCTCTCTCTCTCTCTCTCTCTCTCTCTCACACACACTCACACACACACACACACACACACACACACACACACACACACACATCATATCGCTGACACACATCAGATCTGTAAATCTAAGATCACTCTGCTGGGCTGGGGGCTTATTGGGCCTTATACGGAGCCTGTTTATATTCTTAAGTAGGTCACTATATCATTAAAAGAAGGGCACTCACTGCGTCTGAGGAAAATGGGGGAGGAACAGAATGCACCGGCAACCTTTCTCTTTCTCTCTCTCTCTCTGTCTCTCTCTCTCTCTCTGTCTCTCTCTCTCTCTCTCTCTCTCTCTCTCTCTCTCTCTCTCTCTCTCTCTCTCTCTTTCTCTTTCTCTTTCTCTCCCTCTTTCTCTCTATTTCTCTCTCTCTATCCCCCTCTTTTTTTGTAACTCTCTTCCCTTTTCCCTCACTCGTGACCCCACTATGGTCCTTCACTGCATCAGTCCTGCTTTCAGAAGATGGACTGGAACATGGAAAAGAAGCTGTTAATTCGGCCCAGATGCACCATCAGGCAGCTGTCCTGATAAGCTGCTGCCAGTTGGTAGTGAGGCAGGTGGCTGCTGGGGCCTCACCTGTTGGCCTGTAGTGAGGCAGCTAGCGGAGGGTGTAGATGTGGGCTGGATGGATGGATGGATGGATGGAGGGGCCTGCCCTTTCACCATGCCTGCAAGCTGCTCTTGGTGGTGGTGGTTCCCGCTCAGACTGCTTCCTTGTTCGATCTTGCAGCCTGTCTGTCCTTGTGTAGTCGATGCCAATGTTCATCTAAGCAGGAGGTCTCATGGAAGTAATGATAATTCAGTGCAGACCGCTAGAAACATCCCAACTTGAGTGAATATTATAGGCCCAAAGAAAACGTCAACATCACACAGTACAGTTTTGCACGGCTTGAGCAACAAATTTGTTCATTATTATTCAGGAACAAAACGTAAAATCATAGATGTCATCTTCTGAATCTTTTTGGGCAGCAGTCTAAACAGCTTGGCGTATCTGAAACCGTCTCCACCATTGTTTCAACAAGGGGGTGATTTATAACAGGATGGCAACTGTTTAAAGGACCCATTTAATTAGGCTTGTTCGAAGATGTGCTCTCTGGTCTTGGTGTAATAGGAAAACACTGAGTTTACTGTCTGTTGTAGACTTGCACTTTCAGGCTCATAAAAGCTACATGTGAGAAAACAAGTCCCGTTTGCAAATATTCCTTACTGAAATCAACATTCCAATCTAGTTTTTATTGCAGTGCAGATGTATATGGTGTGCTATATGTCTGAGATCATTCTATGGTAGTTGTTACACCTTTACTGATCCCAGCAATAACCCTACCCACAATGGCATTATTTAGACCTTCACTTATCGAATAAAAATACTTCAAATAAAATTCCAGCTAAGAGACACGCGGGCAGAACTATGATGTGGTACTCCAGTTTTATGTGCCAGTTTTATGGCTTTTCTTACTTTTGTTTTAGTAGATTCCTGAGTAAATTCCTGTCATCATTCTGCCAAAATACTTTTTTTTTATATTTAGAATTGTATGTTTTTATATTTACATGTCTTTGGCAGTAAACACAACTGACTGTGGAAGCTGAAGTCAGACAAAGCTAGAAGCAGCCTACTTATCCTTCTGTAACCAGGACATGTATTTATGACATCTTCATGTTCATATTTCAGACCAGAGCTCTGATCATAAAGTGTTTGTGATTCTTGTGTGAACCCCTTAGCCAAATCATCCCAGATGCAAGTGTGGAAGGCCGCAGTTAGCGCCATTGTATTTATGGGTTGCCTTTGTCAGTGTAAAGACATGGTTTTGCGCCTGAATGGATCCCTGCAGCCTGTGTAATTACACATGGAGCCATATAACTTGCTTACACCCGCTGATACAGTCCAGTCCTTGCCTGGCGACTAAATGTAGAGTTCTAGCTCAAAAGTGTCAAACAAAGTCTTTTGAGATAATCATATTTTCTTGGTTAATTGCTCACAATGGTCTCTGGCAGTAATTGCAAATTCCTTAGGTGAATAAGTAATAATATGGTGTATATTGTTTTTTATCATTGCAACATGCCATTCTACCTTGCTGGCAGACCCATCCTCCTGCGGCCTTACGGCCTGTCGTCCAAATGGACAAGTGCAGACAGAGGAAGACTGGACAGCCATTAGACACACAGTCAGCCACAGCGTGGCCTCCCTGCGGACGAGTTTTTTTATGGCAGTGTGTTAGTGAAGGGCACTGCAGGAGCAGCAGACTGCTGGTGGAAGCTGTGCCCAGATGAGGAAGAGGACAGGGAAGGTTGAGCCTATTAAAGCCTGGACTGGTGCCAGGTCCAGGGCTGGTCTTTTTTCCCTATTTTTTCCCCTCTCCCTATCTTTATCTGTGTGTTTCTGTCTGTATTTATGTCCCTTTCGCTTTCTCTCAGGGCCCAACTTCACTGTTGGTCTCTGTTTCAAATTCCCAGGTAAGGTTTGTACAACGACATAATACATGGCTGGCCCTTTGGGGAGGGGGGCTCTTGTTTGTGTGACTGACGGTGACTGTGCACTTGCTTTCTTGTTTTGGTTTTTATGTAACTATCAGTCTGTATGAATGTATTTACTGATTTTCATCTGAGCAGAGAAGTGAGCTGAACATCCAGTTAGCCCATAGAAATAAACACAGCTATGCCCATGGAGGCAATGTTACCATCGAATGGAGCTAACCAAACTTTGCTGATAGCCTCACTGGACCCAGTTACCGATTCCAGGAAGACAACAGCATAGCAAAGGCCTCGGATAAATCACGTGGTTGGGGACAGCGGGGTCTTTACCAGACCTCGTTAGCATAATGGGGGCATTCTGCTCATGTACAGTCTGCTGCTGCGTTGTCACATCAACTCTGAGTATGGGAAGGCATCTGTCAGGCTTCCATGGAAGTGTGTCAGATTTTCTGTAAGTGCAGGGGGTTGTTCCAAAAAGTAGATGTACCTACCTGTTAACTCAGAACATGTAGTAAGCTGCCTAATGGAGGGGTCTAGATTCTCCTAGCAAAGCAAACACATGAGGGCTGTACTACTTTGTGTTAAGGTTGATTGTACTTACTTTGAGTTAAGGTTTCTGGGTCAGTCAGATAGGTTTGGCATATACCCAGGAGTGGTTTTGTCAGCAGGTTTTATTTGCATCTTGAAATGCAAAGAATAAATCACTCCACATTGGGGTCCCAATATTGATTAAAATCAAGTCCCAATATTTAATTGACTAAAACAGTAGCAACGTTTCGATCCAACAGGGTCTCCTTGAGGTAAATGGTGATCAATTGCTTGAAGGAAACCCTGTTGGATTGAAACATTGTTGCTTGTAACAAGCCCTCCCCCTTCTTTTCCGCAATGAAACCACAATAAGATCACTCTGTTTACGTTGTTGATGTCTGTGGAGATATCAGAGTTGGCTTTCATCAGGCTCCATATTGCGCTCCGTGTGGGTTTTGTGTTTATCTGTTGAAATCTCAGATAAGACCAGATGTGTCCTAACAGGTTCATGCTTCTCATTCACTATTGTTTGCAGATAGGATTGAACTTTGCCTCTCGGGGCCTGGTTTTATCTCCAACCCTTCCTCTTCTCTCGTCTGTGTTTCATGTAAAAGGGCTGGAGGTGGATAAGTGAAAAGAGAAAGAGAGAGCGAGAAGGGGTGGGGTATAAGCCAGGGCGATGTCCGATCTGAATGTGAATTGCCCATGCAAATGGCTGTGCCTTTCTAATTCAGATGGGCTGTTTAATGCTCACATTCAGCCACAGTGAAGAAGTCCATTGCTCTCAGGAGCATTTACACTTGTTAACCTGTTGAACAAACACCACCGTGCACGGTTGCATGATCACACACACAAACGAATGCTCCCTCGACCACACATGCACAAATAGGCATGAACAAAACAGACACATGCACACACGCACACACACATACACACACATACACATAAACACACATACACGCCCGCACACACACACGGCCTAACCACCTGCTTCTTACAGTTGCTTCGCATGCACAAAACACACATATACACACACACACACAAGGCCTCACCACCTGCTTCTTACAGTTTCCCACACACTGGCCATCTTGGCAGCACAGTGATGGCACAGAATGAGTCATGTTCACATTTTTGTCTTTTTTTTTTAAATAACAAAAAGGAACGATCCAACTTGTTTTTATTTTAGGGAGATAATTTCATATCCTGCTCAGATACTTGTGGTGAGATGATTTTGGCTTGAGCTTGCAACATTGATGCCCTGTTGTGTTTTTGTTGTGAAATATGTGTAAAGGTATGAGTCTAGTGTGGAGGAGGGAGTACTGTACATACTCACTCACATACCTGCATAACACGCTCACACAGATATATATATATATATATATATATATATACACATACAGACATGAAAAAACACCTCAGAGGCAAACTTCTAATCACTTATGGCAGTTTTCAGCATGGGAATTATCATCTGTATGTTGTGGCATTCCACTACATGACCCACTATTTCTGGAGTCTCTTAGCCAGACCTTTAGCCCTTAGCCTGAACCATAAACACTGAGCAGAGCAATCCCTTCCCCCTGAACAAAGAACTAGAGGCGCAGAGAGCAGAAAAAAGAAATTTGAAGAGTGAGTAGGCAAGTTTCAAAATGATAGCGAGGCTTCATAGAGTACTGAGTTCTTAAATTCATAAGGGGGAGGTTTGTTTTGTCTTCCTATTAGAGCTGGGCGGTATGACCAAAAATTGATATCACAGTATTTTTCAAAATTATATCGGTATCATGGTATTTGACAATATTTTTTTCCTCATGCATGACTAGGTGTTAACCCCATTTCCTAATAATTTAGAGGATAATTACTGCAGTAAATTGGCTTAGAATGACCAGACTAGTATCAACCCAAGTTTGAATGGTCCAACAAAATGCTGCTGCTCACAAAGAAGTGACAGTGGCATTCATAACTGTAATGAATGCATGACATGCAGAATGCATGACTGTTGCAGTCAAAACCCAGAATGCTTTACTGTGCAAGTTTTGCAACTACAAAACATCTTTTTTGAGCTGTCTACAGTGTAAACAATATGTCCCCTATAACTGCAAAGTGAAGACATCTTTATCCACTGAACTTCACTGAACTGCATCACTGTCGACTTTGTGTTATAGGCCTACCTGCCTATCGCGATAGTTCATTGCATTACCACAACCACGAGGAAAAATGAATGTTTCACAATAATGTTCATTACAAAAAGACTTGCCCATGTAACTATATTTTCTCTAAACTTAGAGGTTAGTTTGAAGAGAGACTCATATTACCTAAAGATTAGCAAACTAATTTAGCATGCTAGCAGACTAATATGCTTCCTATGGTGTATTTTCATATGCCTGCTAGAAGAAAACTTACAGTCTGTCAAACTCAGAGTTGTAGGAGAGGTTGTTTTGGCCGTTTCAATGATAAAGCATTTGACTACTTGCTATGTGGTGCACAACTATTTTCTCAGACAATTAATTACCCTCTTAAAGCATGTTTACTTGGCTAGCTTTAGCCTGCTAATCCAATCCCGTTTGTCCTAACGTCACTCAGCCCATTTATGTCTAATATGTTTCATAAGATAAGATGTTCTAATACTGCTGGAAACTCACAATAAATAGGAAAGTTAACCACAAACTTTTAGGATTTATTCAGTTTAATTTATAATCTCCTCGTAGATATATGGAAATATATACTTATATCTACGCTTCCACCACTCTCATGCAGCCGCATGCAGCTTGTTTGATACCACTGCAAAACAGTCCCCCTCTTAAACAATGTCCCGCGCCGCTGTTCTGTGTTCCCGACGTTTTATACGCACACACTCACCTGTGTTGGGGTATATGACAAATTCATATCATTAAAAAAAAAAAAAAAAACCAGTATCCGGTATGAAACGGTATACCGCCCAGCCCTACTTCCTATTTATCTTTATTATTACTACTACTATTATTACATTACACTTGTCACTTGTAAAGCTGACGGTCTTATCCAGAGCGACTTACAGTTATCTACAGGGTTTCAGTTACAGTCCCTAGAGCAATGTGGGGTTAGATGCCTTGCTCAAGGGCATTTCAGCCATTGGTAGGGCAGGATTCGAACCTGTGACTCTCTGATCCCAAGACCAACTCCCTAACCACTAGACCACAGCTGCCACAAATCTTTAATTGTATCTCAGAGGAAGTCTTGCATTAAATATATATTGCACTTGGGGGAAAACGGCAACACATGGGGATTTCGTGAAAGCAAATGAGTATTGGTTTAAGGAGATTGAGTTTCAGCATTACTGAGCACATACCTGTTAAGCAGTGTACCAAGCTTGAGTTAGGGCCTTGAGTCTAGATTATTGGGAAATTTAATGCAGTTTATTCCGTTCAGTTTAGTTTAATGTATAGTCCACAGAAATGCTACAGAAACTGGTCCTTGCACTGTCACTGTGCTCTCCATTACCTCCACTGCCTGTGAAAACCTCCTTCCACACCACCCTTCATCCTGTCTCCATGGTGTCTATGCTGACGTATCTGTCCCGTTCATACATCTTATTGTCTGTTTCCACTTGCTTTTCAGCCTGACTGCGGTCTATAACCAGGCTCAACAGACTGATCTTTTGAAGTGGTCCCTTTATCCTGCT
Organism: Coilia nasus; assembly: GCA_027475355.1. NCBI lineage: Eukaryota > Metazoa > Chordata > Actinopteri > Clupeiformes > Engraulidae > Coilia > Coilia nasus. The sequence continues at coordinate 4,463,032 of CM050206.1, read as the reverse complement.
TTTGTAGTATGTTGTTCATCAGTCTACCAAGCCTGAGATGGAGCTTGAGTTATTGGTATGATGTATAGTTCCTAGGCAAGCTAATATAATCCCCCCTTGCACTGCCATTGTGCCCTTCATTACTTCCATAGTAGGTCTGCACGATATTGAGAAAATGTGCAATATGCGATAACTTGGCTGAATGTTGCGGTGATGATATGACTGGCGATAAATTAAATCAACAAAAAATTAGATCTACAGTTTTAATGTCCCTGCTTTCTCTTCACCGCCAGACCCTAGACATTGAGCAGTATACTAAACTATGGGGCAGGGCATTAAGGGCAGTAGGGATGTGAGTGTGAAAGCACAGCTCATGGAAAAGTACCATTAATTGCAGCTAAGCCTTGTTTTGCGATGTGTACATTGCATATATATTCTATATTCTGCAGCCCTATTTCACAGCCTGCGAGAATGTCATATTAGAGGCTTCTTCAACATCACTTTCTAGTCTTGTCTCCATGTAGCCTAGACTAATGTATAGCTCCCTTTCTCACATCTTGTTGTCTGTTTCCATTTCCTTTTTAGGTTCACCACAATCAGGCTCAACAGAGTGATCTTTTAACATAGTGCCTTTGTCCTGCTTTTGTAATATGCTTGGCGTGCAGTTATTTTGTATGACGCATGCTTTTTTTTCTGAAGTATAAGCTCTTTTTTCCAGTTGATGGTCTTTCTTCATGTTACAATAACTGACACAGATGTCACTCTGTCACAGATGATGAGTATAACATATTACCAATTCTAGTGAGAACAATGGGAGTACAGTTTACACTATTGAGTTTGCTTCAGCTTGGTCACTAACAGGTAGTGAGCCACATCTAGTCTCAAAACAAAAGCTAAATTATGGTATGTTTTATTTTAGCCCTTTTGCAATATCTGGAAAAATGAATCTTCCAAGGGTGACATCTACAGCCTCGGAGCCTAAAAGACAGACAAAAAGAGGGCACACCCATTAATTCCAACCGGGTTATGACAGTTTGTCCTGTACACAAATGTGGGAAGAAATAGGTGGCCTTTTAGTAATTAATGCAGGGTGTTAGCAGTAGACTTTGTGAATAACTTGCACGCGTGCTGTGCTCTGCTGATGCAGAGTCCACTGTGTGCTACTCACTGGCTTGGCCTGTCACCCTGAGGAACATGTTCATCGGAGCTGACGGGAGTTTGAATGGGAGTCAGGGGGGATCACAGACCCCTGAAGCGCTGGAATAAACGCTGGCCTTTATGCAGCACACAAAAGCTCAACAGGGAAGGAAAATGTAAGGTCATTATGTAACCAGAGTGGTTGGAGGGCAAATTGGGAAAATGGAGGACACACGCGCATACACATTCACACGTACACACACACATACAGGCATGTGTGTGTATGGTCTCTCTTGTTGTTATAGGTTTTTGGAGGACACATGCTGTAATTGACAAGGAGTGTAGATGTCTTTGCAGAACAGAGATCATATAAATAGCCATCATTCATTATATGGTGAAGGTTCTTTCCTTAGTTCTACATCCGGAAACACTCTTGAACATTATTACTGTGGGCACAGTGTGGTAAAAAACTACCCGCAAAGCCATTTCAAAGAAAACCGAATCAGAAATGGTTGGCCTGTTGTGTCATTGGAAGAGAATCGAGCTAGCAGTGTCCCAGAAGTGTATATGGCAATGGTTGTTTGGAAATGTAAGATGTTAGCAAGTAGGAGAAAGCCAACCTGGTATCGTTTAGAGTTTTGTTTTATATTAAGTTCCTAAATGCAGTGGTCAATTCATAGTAATTTAGCCTGATTAGACGTTTTGTCTTTAAAATGAGTACACAGCCTCAATCAGTTGCATGTCTCGCATTCCGCTGGCTCAGGAAAAAGCTTTGGCTCAAACTGTGAAAAGCTCATTTAAGACATCTTTCAGCACTTCAGATAAAAGGAGCATATGATCTGCTGTCGGATGTTTGCCATCAGCTCCGTCCTTTTCCATTTTGACCGGGGTCTTATCTGAGCAGGGGAGGTGCTGGGCTGGAATGCGAGAGGTGTGATGGAACTGTTAACTGGCTTCTCTGTCTTACCTTCTTCGGCTTGGCAACAATGCAGACGCATAAGACTTTCATCCTCGGCACTTAGTGTCATTAGTAGGTGAGGCCTGCTTCGTTACAATAATGCAATTATCCTCCCCATTGTTGGTGCCGATGTTAACTATGACATGTTCTTTTCTATGCTGCTCTTTTGTGAAATGCAACCCAATCACATGCATGCACATGCTTATTACTCTGCACAATGCTTGTGACAAACTTCCATTGTTATACAAGCCTGCAGTATAGCTGTCTTTGACTGTGTGTGTGTGTGAGCACGCATGCATGCACGTGTGTGTGTGTGTGCACCTGTGTACTTGCTTTTATCTCAGTCTAATGTAATGCTTTAAAAAAATTAAGAAGACCCTAAGCCCAATAGGCAGCTCCCCAGACTGCTTGGAGGTGGCAAAAAAAGGGCTTAATCCAAATTCCCTTTAATGTTTGCCTAAATGAGGAATTGCTCTGCTTAGGCCTTGTGCCTCGGATTGAGGAGCTGTTATCTGGATTTATGGCAGCCGTGTGCTGTTGTATCCTGCTTGTTTGAACACACATCCTGTCTTCTCAGTTTAACGTTTAGTGTATTGCCGCCACTGCTGGAGAGCGTTAAGGGAAATTGCCTGTAGGTTGCCACTGATAACTGGGGTATTGTGTTCAGTAAAGACTGTGCCATAAAAGAGGAGGGTCCTCAATGGTCCTTAAGAGATGTTGGAGAATTGTGTTAATTTCGTCACACGAGACGAGATGAGATGAAATATGTTCATCAATGACAATTTTTTCCCATTACTAAGATGAGACGACGAGACTAAAACAGTATTCTATAACACTGACTAGTGACTAGAGTGTTTTTGCATAAAATAAAAACTAAGATAAATGTATGTTCATATACAGTATAATTATGATGTTATGGCACAGCCATTATACAGGCTAATATTTATAGACACACTGGGCAAATATCAAGTTGTGAAAGAGATGAAAACAATGGCTAACATTTTGGTTATAACCTAATGTTGATTTTAGGGATTGTCAGTGGAGATCAACAAGATAGTTATGGTGTTAAGGCACACCCATTATACAGGCTGAGATATATAGCCACACTGGGCATTTCCAGACTTTTAGTCGACTAAAACTTGACTAACAAATAGTATGTGAATGACTAAAAAAAAAAAAAAAAAAAATTAACACTATTAGAGTGTTGCCCCACTTCTTTCTTTCTTTCTTTCTTTCTTTCTTTCTTTCTTTCTTTCTTTCTTTCTTTCTTTCTTTCTTTCTTTCTTTCTTTCTTTCTTTCTTTCATGCCTTTTTGCATCCTTCAGTCTCTTCTGTGTTTTTTTCCTTTGGCAGTTCTCTGGCATGAGGGTGTCGGTGACAGCTCAGGAAGGAACCACTCATTGTCTGTGCTAGGGAGCCGGGTGTGAACATGCAGCCAACAACTTCCCCCAATTCGTTCTGAGTTCAGAGGCTCATGACCCCTACATCTCCCCCTCTTTCCCTTTCCCACTCCCACTCCCAACATGCTTTCTCTCTCTCTCTCTTTCTCTCTCTCTCTCTCTCTCTCTCTCTCTCTCTCTCTCTCTCTCTCTCTCTCTCTCTCTCTCTCTCTCTCTCTCTGTATTTCCATTTCACTACTCACTCACTCTAAGCTGTAGTCCCAAGTTGCCTATTCTTGTCCAGATTTGCCAGTCACAACCACTTAACATACTGAAAAAAAGCCATTCTACATGATGATCTGTTTTTGTGTTTTATTGACTTCAGTGCACACCATATAGCTCTCTGGAAGCCATATCTGCAGGCTAGAACCCTCTTTACAGTCACGCCTTAGTTTGTTTACAACACGTGTCGTCACTCGCTGGGCTTGTTCAGGCAGGCTGACAAATTGTCTTCCTCTTCTCTCTTCTCCTCTTCGCTGTGCTCTGCTCTCCTCTCCTCTTACTCTGGAGCATGTCCCTCCTACAGCTGTTCCAGAATGTTCTCTGGTCTCCAGTGAACGGCCAGGGTTTGTTGTGTTTTAAGAGACGTGGTTTAGGTTGTGCTTTCCTTGTCCCCTTGCCAGTAGCCTGGAGCTCTCAGTGGGTAGAAGCAGAAAGCCTCATCACAGCGCACGAACACAAACACTCCAGCTCTTGCTTTCACTCTCTTTCTTCCTCTTACTCCTGCCTCTTACTCCTACTTAATTTCTCTCTCTCTCTCTCTCTCTCTCTCTCTCTCTCTCTCTCTCTCTCTCTCTCTCTCTCTCTCTCTCTCTCTCTCTCTCTCTCTCTCTCTCTCTCTCTCTCTCTCTCTCTCTCTCTCTCTCTCTCACTCACACACACACGCACATGCGAAATCTTACACAAGCACCTTGACTGCATATACCCTGGCCAAAGACTCCAGCCATCCCCAAGTTACATAAGGCCTGCTACATTTATCCCAAACATTGCCATTGGCCCCGTAAATGAGGTCCAGGAGATATTACAGCCACACTACTGAGACTGACAGGAATGTGTTGACTTTGTGCTTAGTTTTTTTTCCCCCTCCCGAATAATCACTCCACGCAAAGGTGTGGGGAAAAAGGAGGTAGAGGCCTTGGCTTAGGGTTAGGATCTTCAGTTTGGGTTGGAGAAGTATTTGCCATGTCGTTTAACCTTCCAGAGGTGATGGAGGGTGTGTGCACGCCACACAAGGTACTACAGCCTACAGAACTACACCTGTGCATAAAGGCCCTGGTAGTAGCTTTGCCATTTACAGCAGATTTGTTGGTTAGTTAGCCATAGTCGAACATGTACATATGCCCAGATTTCTAAGACAATGAATTAGATTAGTTGTTGCAAATGAATGCAGCTGCTGAGAAGCTGTCTCATTCCACAGAAGAGGTACAGTATCTCTGTGCTGGCTCTGTGCTTGGGGCTCGTATCCCTACTGTCTATCTGAAGCATTCAGCATTAATTCTTTTGCTCTCTTACTGTCTCCCTCTCTCGCTCTGTCCCTCCCCCCTTTTCTTTTCTTTATTTGTGTTCTGTTTCTCACACAGTTTATGAATTGAGGGAAGTGTACCACCTGTGCTCTTTTGTAGGGCACACACTGGCTCACAACTTATTGTAATGCAGCAATGCAAGGGATTAACACAGTAGTGCCCCACTAAGTTATTCACCATGGTTATTTCCGAACACACACACACACACACACACACACACACACACACACACACACACACACACACACACACACACACACACACACATACAGACGCATATGCTATACACACTTCTGTGGATAAATCTAGAGTGCAGAAGCATGCTGCTCTCTTCCTGTGTGAGAGGTGAACCCCTTCCCTCCCCAACCCCCATCCTCCAAAAAATGGGTCAACAGATGTTAGAGAGGAGAGAGAGGAAGAGAGAGAGGGCAAGAGAGAAAAAGAAGGAACTAAAGCAAAAAAATGGCCAAGATAAACAGTTTGCTTTTCTGCATGGCTTTAGAAAGAAAGAAAGAAAGAAAGAAAGAAAGAAAGAAAGAAAGAAAGAAAATAAGTTGCTAAGACTCATCTTAATTTGCTCTCCTGTTCTTGTTAAGTAAAGTGCAGCTTTTATGTAATTGTGTACGGTAATTATTTTTTGGGAACCTTAAAAGTCAGGTCTGGAGATTGAGACATTGCATCAGGGTTTATCCTTCCCCTCTCTGTCTGCAGTCTAGCATGTGGCTAAGCCACTAAGGATGCCGTGACCACAAACACACAGTTCTCACTGGATTTGTCTGAATGCTTTGAAGTGCACAATGATGAGCCATGAGACACCTCTTCCTTAATGTCTGGGACAGAAGTGAAGTTTAGCGGAACATATGGACACTGTGTCACATTTGGATGTGGCAGAAGATCTTTGGACTTCCTCAGAGTCGCGATTTCACTCCCGTTCAGTTTGTTTTTCCACTAAAGTTTGTGCTGATTGATCTGTTTTATGTACAGTTATGGCATAGTGGTGGGTGTTTTTGCGTCAGAAGTTAGAGGATTAGAGGAAATGAAAAGATTACTTCTTTTTTTTTTTTAACTGGTGCACACAAGTCATTATTTTGTGAGCGTGTGTGCTGACTTGCCACAAGAACGGACGTTTCCAGAGTCCCTAATGACCCAGCCCAGCAGCTGAGTGCCAAAGCATCTCGGGCTGCCCTGAGCTGCTGCCAGCAGTGACTGGTGCAAATGCGGTCTGACATGTGGGATGGCTTCAGGCAGGGATGGCTTTTCAGCTGATTATTTCATTAAAAATAAATGTTTGGGTTTAGGAGGTCTAACTCGAAGTGACACGCAATGGCCCGCGCCCAACTAGAATCAGAGTTGGTGAAAAGCATGAGTAACTGCCGATGAACACACACACACACACACACACACACACATACACACACACACACACACACACACACCATGCATGATCAATGATGATGAAAATTGAAGTAAATTAAGCAGATATAAATTTGCTATTTTTTGCCTTTACAGAACTGTCATGCTAGTCATTTCCAGTCAAAGTTCTTTATTCAATAAATTGTTTTATTGTTGTTGTTATTTGTTTTGTTGTATACATAATTTTGCCGCAGTTGTTCTGTGGTATGAGTCTGTGTGTGTAGGGGGGCATGTGTCTGAAGTGTCCCTGCTCCCAGAAACTTACTTTAGGCACTTGTATCTCCTTGTGTGTGTGTGTGTAGTTTGTTTACTCTGAGTTCCTCTACACCTCTGTAAGCTTGTTATGTCCTCTTTTTGTAAGTTGCTTTGGATAAAAGTGTCTGATGAAATGTTCTGTGTTCTTTGTTTGTATATTGCAGGCCACCACACTTATGTGTCACTGTGTCCTCCTAACGAGTTTGACTGCCGGGGCACTGACATCTGCATCCCCCTCAGCAAGCTGTGCAACGGCGTCCCAGACTGCTCCGATGGCCGGGATGAGGGGGCACACTGCCGAGGTAGGCTGCCACACACACACACACACACACACACACACACACACACACACACACACACACACACACACACACACTCACACACACTCCTGGAGATTAACCACACCATAAGTCAAACTACTCATTAGTGGCCCTGGTACGTAACCTATTTCTCTCTCTCCCAAGCTTCCTAGAACATTCTTACATTCTTACTCATTCCTCTACAAGTGTAAATTCCGGCATCAAAAACTCAAAACCCTGCCATATATTTTGATCCAAACATTTCCTGAACCAGCTGATCCTGCTGAGCACACAAATCATCAGACAGGTAAATTGGTTGATTAGTGAAATCAGTGCACAGGCAGAAGGAATACATGGCAGGCTTTTTACTTTCTGAAGCCGAGATTAACACATGGTTGTGTGTCCTGGTAAGGGCATAAGCAAACCCCTCCATTCAAAGTGGCAACGACATTAGCTTCTGTACGTGTTTGGGGCATTAAAGCCAGGAAGAACATTGCAGTTGCTGCAGCTGCTAGAGAAAGCTGAAGAGCAGCATAAGTCTATCTGCACCACCATTCCCACTTTATCATGATATGTCTGTCTGTCTGTCTGTCTGTAATGGTCCTCTTTTGCAGTAGATTTCATAATATCATAGAGACATTTGAGTAAAATAAATTCTATCTTAAAAATATTGTATGCCGGGGTATTTTAAAATACAGAAGATATGATTTTTAATACCCTTGCATCACAATAGGTCGCAATGATACTCACTGATTTAGTTTGCCAACTTCAGCGTGGTAGGGAAATGCTTTGACTGATACAAAGGAAGCATGTTCTTGCATTTCATATGAAAAGCTGTAATAAAGACTGCAATTCATTTAATCCTTCAGTGCTACTACTCTAGTCTGATTTATTGCGATTAAAATTGGCCATACCTAGTGACAAAACCTGTACATATGTGACATACTGGGCTATCGTGCCAGGAAAATATTAGGGTAAGAAAAATTAAATATTGCCCAATTCTGTGTTTGTGACTACTGCAGTACTAAGCAGTGATGTATAAAAGCCTCTGGGCACCAAAAAGACTTCAGAAGATTTACCACGACACCGACTGCCAGTACTGCCAGTCTCTTGTTGCCGTTTTGAGTTCTCTCAGAAAAGTGGCAATTTTGTGCTGCACCAGTGATGAACAATCACATGCATTCTACGCTTGTGTGAAAGCAATTTTTCTGCATTTACTACTGTTGTTTCTAGCATGCTACCCTCAAAAGGCCAAAAACGTCTTGCAACACATTTACTTCAAGAGATGAGAAAAACAATATACAGCATTATTAACTTTAAAAACTGTTGTTTCTAGCATGCTACCCTCAAAAGGCCAAAAACGCCTTGCAACACATTTACTTCAAGAGATGAGAAAAACAATATACAGCATTATTAACTTTAAAGGCCTAGTGAAATGCAACACCTTATGGCATGCAAAATCACAGTTTAGGTACTCCTTGACCATTTTCTATGACATTCGCCGTCACAGCTTTTCGCATAACAAAAGGAGAGCGGAATTTTTAACTTCCCGCCGACAAATCTCGGGGAATTCTTTCTCTGCGTGGCCATTGTGGCCGGAGCTATGTGTGACGTCACGAGTTGGACCGCTCTCGAGCTGTTTGTATTCACTTGTGCTGTTTTCCGTCTCGACTATCGAAGTTTCTCTAAAGTTTTTGAATTATTATCGGCTTTCTGGTTAGAATATATATTCATATGTGAATAGAGGAGATTGTCTGGAATCTGGCAATATAAGAACCATGATGGTGGGATATTCAGTGGCTTATCAATGTTGATAAATATGTAGTCTGTGCCTGACGGAAATAAGGGCATGTTCCATGTAATGAAGGATGTTACATCAGGATTATACAGGATTATGGATGTTATGCAGAAATTTTCAGTCATTTCAAAACTGTATGAAAGGTGTCTTGACAGAAATGCATGCTAGCAGTAGAATGGGTAAGTTCTGCTATTATGCATTGACTGATAACTGGATAATTAAAATGGGCGAAGTAAAAATTTGTCAAGTCATTATATAAATAATGATGGCAAATATTTGATCCCTTGTTTTAACGTGATAAATTAACGTTATAATATGTAGGCTACTTGGTGTCGTTGGAAAGCTGAGGGTCTGTAGTTTGTAGTGATGTGCGTGTCTTATCTCTCCGATCACGGGTTCGCGAGTAATTTAATCGAGAGTAATGCATGTGCAAAGCGCTAATATGAGAGATTTTGGCGAGTCTTTAAATATTAATATCTCGCCGATACTTGGTCACAAAAATAAGCGGGAGGTCACGTTGTAAAGCCCTGGTTCTGTTGTTTTGTTTGGTATAAGTGACCAGTGATAAGCCAACGATGTAGGATGTACCGTTCCGGAGTATTTCAACAGAGAAGAATGGGTGTAAATTTGGATCCATCGGGCCCATAAGGTTAGTCATGGAAGTGAAAGAGAAGAGGAAAGGAGGAGGGAAGCGGTGTATTGCTGGTGGATGCAGCAACACAAACGCCAAAGGGGTGTCGATGTGTCTGTTCCCGAAGGATAAAGGCAAGTTTATCATGGCGATTACTGATTGAGTTCTGTTTCGGTCTTCAGAGTAGTTGAAGTATTTTGCCAGGGCCGTGGAAGCAAGCTAGATGTATTTGTGGCATTCTGGTTGTATCAGGTTGTAACCTGAGTGAGTGGCTGTGCGTGTGAGAGTGCTGGGATGCGTTTCCCAACACCATAGTTGCTAACCAGTTAGCAACTTAGTTGGTTGGCAATGGGAAATTGCATTGCAACCAACAAAGTAGCTAACTTGGTAAGCAACTACGGTTTTGGGAAACGGACCCCTGATCAGCTGATAGGAGTCACTAAAAGTACCCAAACAAAAGCCTAATCCCCCTATTTATCGCCCACTGCCGTGATTGCGGCCACGCTCAGCATCATGGTGATGCCTAGGCTAGACAAGGTAACTTCAGGCTCGAATCTGTAAGGTTCTATCCCAAGTCTCTTCACTCTGCTCAGTTTGTTCCTCTTCCCTTTCTGTGTCTTCTTCGTCAATAAACGGATCAGAAATGCGGATGAATAATCGCTAAATTCTGCGCTCTCTTCGTCGTCAACTGTACGGTCAGCCACAATGTAAACACAATCTGTGTCCAACTCGTGACGTCACGGCCTTATCGTCTGCTACTTCCGGTTGGATCAAAAGTGGTTCGCATTAAGCGCTGTTCTTTGCCAGTTTTCTCGCTGTTTACTGTGCCAAAGGTGGCATCATTTCGTCAGTCAACACAAAAATGTCCCTAGAATCGATATATGAAGTTTACTTAGGAGGCATTTTTTCATTTCGCTAGGCCTTTAAAAACTGTTGTTTCTAGCATGCTACCCTCAAAAGGCCAAAAACGTCTTGCAACACATTTACTTCAAGAGATGAGAAAAACAATATACAGCATTATTAACTTGAGGGGCAACAGATAACAAAGTCAAACACACTAAAATATTCCCTTTCCACAACGACCACACACCTGTCACACACCTGTCATCCGTATCAGTGAAATGAACTGATTCGCTGAAGTCAAATGAGAGTGCAGCATGTTGAATTGGCCGCAGACCAGCCGGCAGACATCTTTTGCTATCAGCCGAGCTTCCCAAACCTCTCAAATTTCACACAAAAAGATGCACAGAGACTGCACTGCACTGCACCCTGCTGCGCTGCACTTGATAGTCAGGAGCTCTCAGTGATAGGTCTCAGTATTCGCCATCCCCCCGCCCGACTTCCATCCAGCCCTAGAGCTGAACAGTGGCAGCAAGTGCTGTGTGATGCAACTGTTTTATGGTTGTTTTTGGAGCGTTATGCTGCACTCCAATCACAGACAAAGCAGCAGAAACCTCTTTAATGACCAGGCATGCTTGGAATGTGAAAGACCCCCTGCTATTTTCTCTGTTCCCAATTGCTGCAAACAAATAAAGCAACAGCATAATTACAATGGGGGCCCTTGTGTGAAGGCACAGTAGACCTCCAGATCATCGGTTCATTTATTGCACAATCACAACACCCCCCACCCCAAACAACCCTGTCATACCTTTCCCTGTCACCATGTGATGGAACTCTCACTCTAACCTTTGTGCGCCTGCAAGCCTCCTTTTCTCCGTCATCTAGAGCTTGGGGCCGCTGACAGCGGGAGAGTGGGGAGGGCCAACCAGCAGGCCACAGTCAATTCGCCAGGCAATAAATTACAGCCGTCACTGCAATCATGCAGTGATGTAAAGCGGGTGGGGTTTGGGGCTCAGCTGAATAAGAATGGATAGAGAAGGGTGTGCATTTCTGTATTGTGTCTTGTCGCAATACAGTGCAGCTCGGACTGTGTGCGCCTGTGTGTGTGCATGGACAAGAGTGTAGTTGGAGAGGGAAAGCCGAGGATCGGTTGCAAGAAGCAACATCAACAGACTGCCTTTACATGATTCTAGAGCTGCCCATGTTAGGGGCAACCTTGCGATTGTTAAAGTATTTCCCTGCTCTCAGTCCAGCCTGCCACCACTGTACTGTCAAACAGTTAGCAGGCCCCTTCCCTCCACAGACCAGTATTCAGTTCTGTGTGTGTGTGTGTGTGTGTGTGTGTGTGTGTGTGTCAGCTGTCACTATAACTAGGGGGATTTATGTGTGCCACTGTCAGAGGCTCCCTTTTATCAGCGGCAAACAGCTGTAGCTCCCAGTAAGTGACGACACGTTCCCACCTTCCAGGTGTTGCCTTCAGGCTCCGCAGCCACCACGTGAGACACGGTACTCAAGGAGATGGTAACAAACTCCGCTTCATACACCTCACTTCCCTGTCTAAGGACCTCTGCAGTCACACACTCCCCACCTGAAATTCTTCCGTAACACACAAACCCAAATTATCCCCATGTTAGAGACAGTACTCAAGGAGATGGTAACAAACTTTACCTCCCCGTACCCCACCCCCCAGCCCACACCCCTCTCTAAGGATCTCCGCAGTCACACTCTTCCCACCTGAGATTGTTTTGTAACACACAACCCAAATTACCCCCTGTGTGTTCATGGTTGTCACAGGACCAGCGGGCTTTGTATCTATCTCTGTCCTCGATTGCTTATTACAGGGCAGCTTTATGTGTTTACGACCCTGATAGAGGCCTTGTTTATTATTGTGCCTGCAGCTGCGGCTGACTTAAAGGTGTGGTGCCGCGCAGAGCAGGTGTGCCTCGTGCTGTACTCTGCTCTGTGAGCGCTTAAACCATGGTATGAAAAGATCCAGACATTTAGTTTATTGTGCTTATTTGTGCACTCCAGTTAAGGAAGTGAAGAGTTGATGAGCCAGGCTCATTTGCGCGCGCGCGCGCGTGTGTGTGTGTGTGTGCGTGCATGGGTGTGTGCATGCGTGTATTGTGTGTGCATGCATGTGTGGCTATCTTTGTGTACAGATATGCTGGCATTACACATTTCCTTGCCCTAGTTCTTTGCAACCGTGATGTGTGAGTAGGTGTATTCAACACACCCCCAAAAGAACTGTCTTTCTCTGTATATGTGTCATTGAGGATATACAGTACCGACGGTTCTCCATTAGACTGATATCATTTGTTGTATTTTTTTTCTGTGTGCACATGTGGCACAATGATTATTCTAAGGCATCAGGCCCCAGTGAGCCCTTGCCTCTGTATCTCAGTAGTTGTATGTGTAGAGATGTGCGTATGCTGTATCTGGGTCATGCTCACCTGCCTGTGTTTCAGCTGTGTGGAAATAGCCTGTACGTGGGCTCCTTTTAGGGCAAGGATTGACGTTATTAGTAACTTAGGGCCGTGTGTGTGTGTTAGGCTGGTGTTGTTTGGTGTGTGTTTCAGGCTGGTAGTGTTTGGCCTGTGTGTGTGTGCTCTGCCTTGGCTCTGGACTCTGTTCTGTTTGCTGTCCCAGCCGAGAGGATGGCCCACTAACCATGTGCAAATAGTCACTGGCAAACACACACATCGCCACCCACACGTGTGCCTGCACTTCCCAAAAGCTGTTTCGTCACACACAGCCAAAGGCTGCCAGTCACCCCAAATTGTCTGGAATTTATGCAGAAATAAATCAGCTCCCTCACATGAAGTAAACAATGATTGTTCTCCCTTATATCCATGTTTTTCCTCATTGATGCAATCATTCTGTAACAGGAATCATGTGAAATAATCTTTAGACCTGTGTGTGAATACAGAACTGGGTCGATGTTATAAAGTCATTGGAGGCAGGGGGAGCTCTGTATCTGGCTGAGGCCAGCAGGTTAATTCTGTGCAGTAAAGCTCACTCCTTGATGCCTCAAAAGGGCTTGCCTAGAATAAGTTTACTGGTAATGCCTTTTACTGACATGTTAAGGATGCCTGTCTCTTGAGTGCAGTGCTAAATGTTGAGGCCCTCAGAACTGAGTGGTTGCAGGTGCATGGACTTTCGACTGTAAGAACTTGACTGTGAAGCACATAACAACTGGTAACCAGCTGCTATTCTCTGAAGAAGGTCTGACAGACAAACTACTTTAAAGGAAGATTCATCACATAATCTGACATTTTGGTCAGTCAACAAAGATCGAACATCGAACAGGTGCCATTCACCAGGGCTTGTGTGTAACAGTTGGCTTGGCTGGTTAACATTGACCGAACATTCAGTATGAGCTTCAAGGCCATGCTGCTCTGGTGAAGCACTCAGCAATCAGTGATGTGTGGTTGGGCAGACTTTGTACCAGCTCAGGGCCAATCGAAGTGCAGATACTGTTAGGAAAGCTATACACTGAGGTGGTAGGGGGCGGGGATTCGGGTCGAACAAAACCGTTAAACTGACAGCAAGTACATGGCGGTTGTATGGGTCTCTTTGCTAGATGCTGGGTAAGAGGGAAACAGGAGCTGATGCTCAGTCATCAGGAACATGGCCGGTGGCAATAGGGCCCCTGAATGATGATGACTTTGCACTAACTCTGTTGCACATTGAAGTCAGTTTGTACCAAGAATGTCACGCGAGCCACACATCCACCCCCTGCTTTCCTTTACCTACCCAATGTGCCCTTCCCCATCTCCCTCCCGCTCTCTCTCTCTCTCTTTCTCACTCTCTCTCTCTCTCTCTCTCCTGTTTCTCTCTCTTCTGTCTCTCTCTCACTCCTCTTTCTCTCTCTCACTCCTCTTTCTCTCTGTCCTCTTCGCCTTTGCGGGTCCTGCCACTTGTCAGCTCTGAAATATTGATTGGGTGGTGAGCAGCGGTTAGGAGAAAACATGAAATTTTTATCAAAATGCTGGGTGGATGCTAGACAGGCGGTACATGCAGAATGGCGGCCACACGCTGATCCCTGACATCCCCCCCTCCCACTTTAAGCTTTCACTTCAAGCTTTATCATGACACGTAACAAAATGGGTCATCATGACACAGGTTCAAAAAAAAAAAAAAAAAGGTGTTTAGGCATTCAGCTGATCGGGGCAGTTTGATTTCCACTCCTGCTCTAGTCTGTTGTGTGTCTGTGCGTGTGAGACAGAGAGGTAGACACCCACTGTTAAGGCGATGTTTTTGCGGATGACTGCAGCCTGCCGTTGCATGCTGGGCCCCAGTGCCCCTGAGCACGAGGCTTGAGCCCACCCGCCCACCCCTGGCAGCTCATCCTCTCAGCGGGTGCTCGTGTCCTCCACGCTGCCTCCGATGGGAAAAGCAGTTTAGCAGATTAGATCACTGGCCCGCTCCCTTCAAAATATTATCCTTTGAAATGGACAGGCACTTGATTTTGCACGGCCCATGTACAGTCCTAACACTTGCCTCACCACAGGTGGTTTTTATGAGCTGGCATAGGATGGTGAGCTATGTGGATATTCTATATTGCTGGATTAATGAATGTTTCTTGCGTCGCCTCCCTCAGTAGTGGTGGGGTGTGTTGTGGGTGCCTACCTTTTCACAGGTTTTTCTGTCTGGAATGCATGCAACCTCTGCCTGAGCTGCACAATGTTCAAATAATTATGTGGAATTGCTCTTCATCCGAGGTGTAATTGAGGGCATTCATTAGAGCCTAATGGCTGTTTGCTGGCTTCCTGCTGGGTTTGGGAACTGCATTTAAACACCATTCAGTACTTATACTTGGGGATGTATAGGATGAGGGGAGGAAGTAAGTAGAAGGGTAAAGGACTTGCCATGCATCTTCTCTATTGCTCTCTTAGTTTGTGTGTTAATATCAGACTCCTTCAAGTGCTTGATCGCTGGGATTAGGACTCAACTGAACGATTTTGTTTTTCATCAGTCTTAGCCGATGACCGATACAGGCTGCTGATTTTCTTGATATCTGGAGCCGGCTGAATACTGCTTTTGCTTCCCCAGTTTACATTATAAAAATTCCATATTGATAGAATTGTCAATTAAAAAAAAAGAAACATTGATTGAACTTGTGTTGAAATGTTGTGTACACTTACAAAGTTCTCAGTGCCTCGTTTTAAAAGTCAGAGCCTTTGTTGTACTACCGATGGAGTGTGGAGTTTCTTCGAGCTGTTTTAATGGTTTAAAAATAGCGTAGCCGTCATGCTTCGTCTAAGGGCACCTACCACTTCCATTGTTAGCCTTCTGGGACAAACGATAAAAAATAGTTAAACTCTGAATGCAACAGGCTAAATCAATTTTGCTCCTCCGTACACATACCAACTCGGTATGATGTTTTAACATGCCAATTTTCATTTTACACCGAAGTTCTCCCTTAAAGCAATATTTAACAAATAGTAAAGGGGTAGAACAAGTAATGTGGCATTTTTGTTGCATCTTTGTTGAACTTTATAAAACATACATTCAAATAAAAAACAAAAGCTCAGTGGTCTTGATTGTTCAAGTAATTTCTTTAAAAATCATTTAAGCAAAAATAACAAAATTACAGTATTGCATACAGTAGCAACTTAATTTAGAAAATCTCTTGTAGTACAAATGGCTTTGCTAAGATAAGGAAAGTTCCTGGTGTAGTCTCACTGAAGTGCTGTCACACTGGTTTTGACTTCTCAGCTATTTCTTTAATAGGAATAAACGAAAACACAGATCAGTATCAATCAGTATCAATCTTGTGCTGTCATCTTACATTCATATCACCCAAATGATGTGTGCTTCATATGAGTGGGGTGCATGTGGTTAACTGTGCAAGAACAAAAGGCCTTCAGCATTATGATGAATTGCTTGTTGATAGATTATAAGACAGGTAAACTCAGGTCATAGCAAAATGTCCTTTGAGAAAACTGTAAACCTGAAAAGTAGCCATTGAAATAAAGTGCTTGATTTGTGATTTGTAGCTGCCAGATTTGGCAACCTCAGAACATAAATCAGCAGGAAAATAACGGTGATGTCAGAAGCACATTAAACATTAAATTGTTGAAGTTTGTGTTCTAAACTGCTTTATCAGCATTAAAAGGAATGAATATTCATCAAGGTACAAAACATTTCTCTCAGTTTTAAAAGGTGGAGCAGCACTTTCATATCGCTGTGGTAGCTGCTCCGCCCAACTGAGTGAGACACACACACACACACACACACACACACACACACACACACACACACACACACACACACACACTTCCGCTGACTGAAAAACTCCACTAAATCTCCACTAAACTGGATTAAAAATGTCAGAAAATGGCTCTAAACACAAGTAAGGCCTACAAGGTGCACTTATGTCTGGTACATGATAAAAGTTAATAATACAAATCAATATTAAACTGTGTTTAAAACATTTCTCTTACCGTACAAGCTCCTCTTCTCCACTCTGATGTCGCTGTGATGGCTTCTCCACACCACTCTAAGTAGGGAGAGAGAGAGACACACACACAGGACATACATCCAAACCTCAGCTGGGTGGTTGCTGAATGAAACCCCCACAAACATGACGGAACTGAATTGACAACGTCGGCACTACTGAATCCTGTGATCGATGTTCATAACAGCTATGCATACATAGCCTACAACTATGTCTGCAGCTTCCTTATGGCAAGTAGTTTTATAGACGAGGCATTTGCATTCTGGTTTTGCATTCTGACCCACAAACTTGCTTAATAGCTATGGTTGCAAGCACATATTGAGCATGCATTTGTCATTCATGTTTCCAAAGTGTTTGTCAATATTTAAGCTAAGTTAAACAGTTAAAAGACGCTTTAAAAGTTTTGAAGTTGCAAACAGCAGCAGGCTTCCAGCACTCTGTTAGTGGGGTAGGGGCAATACATGGTCTACACGTGGACTGCAGTGTCTCCAGCAATACAGAGCTGCCTGTGGACGCCTGTCTGTTAATCATGGCGGTAGAAATTTCACCAAACATACCCACGCAACGGCTAATGCCGATATAAGTAAAAAAACGCAAATATCGGCCCAATATATTGGCTGGCCGATGTATTGGTGGATCTTTAGTTAGGATACATAGTCACAAATGTCTGGTGACATTTAGTGATATTTGCAAACAGTAAGCTGGCAAGAGTTAGGGTGTTTTCTGTTGAAATCTTTGGGATGGTTTGCTGTGAAGGGAGGCATTGCTGGAGGTGTGGACTCTGCTGAAGTTTAAAAAAAGTGCATCTGCCTTTACCCAGTCACTAAGGCCTGGTCGTCACATATGCAATTAGCCTACCTACGCACTACAATTCAAATGTAGCACACAAGGTCAACGTCACAGCTAACGAACACACCCTCTGTTCGCTGATTGGAGCGTTAGATTTTCTAGTCCCCAAATGCTCCCCAAGAGCGTCCGGACCCTTTTTCTGTGTGTATGTCTGTGTGAGTTTGATTGTGTGTATGTATGTGCGATTGTAAGAGAGAGGGAGAAAGATATGAGTGTTTGTCAGCAGTAAATGCTTAAAATGGTGTTTAACTTTTGGCTTTTGTGTAGTCAAATTCAATTACAGTAGTACAGAACAGGACATCATTTGTTGTTTTAGTCTCGAGTCTGATTTGTTTATGCTGGTCCTCCTCCATGCTTTTTTCGGTTGGCTCCTTGTGGTCCTTGTTGATGTAATACCAGTGAGTTTGTGTGGTTGGCTGTGCGATGGCCACGGCTCTCCTCCCACACCATTTTAGAAAGCCTGTGGGCTGATCTGCCTCTCCAGGGTACGCTCTCTAGCCTCCGTGTGCTTTTTCTCGTTTCTACATGTTTAACAAACAACAAACAAAGGATTAGTCTTAGTTTGCCGCAGTCACGGGTCAATCCTGTTTGGAGCTATTCTGTGATGTCACTTTGTAGTCACATGGTCATTGCTCATCTTAGAGAGAGATGCTTTGCAACATGTGACCTTTGGGGAGGTTTGTGTAGCCCTGCTCCAGACAGCACCCTGACTTACTTACGATACCTCATAACATTTTGTTTGGGCTCAGTGGCTTCTTAAACCCTGCTGTCTTTGTCATGTAAACATAAGCAGCTGTAAATTCTCAGCCCAAGTTTGATCCACACCTGTGTGCAGATTTAAAGAGGTGTTGCTTGCTTGCTTGATGTTCTCCTGACTGGCCTTGACTTGCATCCTTTCCCCAAAGCCTTCCACAGCACCATTGCCATCCTCTTTAGCTACCTGGTACACCCCTCAGTGTCCCCATCCGGCTCAATCACGCATCTGCTCATTGGAAACCAGTGCAAAGTGCTCTGTGGAAATCTGATATGATTATGATGAGAGGGAGAGGGATAGAGAAAAAAGGGGAGATAGTGGCTGGATTATGATAAGCATCTTGGGCTGATCTGCGAACAGCTGGCTTTGTTGGGAAAGCACCCCCCACCCCCTTTTATCTTTGCTTATTTCTTTGTTTCCTTGTTTGTTTTGTCACCCTCCCATCTTATCTGCTCCCAAGCACTGATTTGTTTCTACTTGAGCTATCTGAACCTCATGCTATTTGAAGCTCGTGCTAGTGGTAATAATCCTGCTCAGTGTGTTGTGCTGCTCTTGTTGTAACTTCTGATTTCACCAGCCTCTTAATGTATCTGACTGTGTGCGTGTGTGTGTGTTGTCTTGCAGAGCTGATAACCAACTGCACGAACCATGGGTGCCAGTACAAATGTGCCATCACCATGGATGGGCCTCTGTGCTACTGTAAGAATGGCTACGAGGTCACAGAGGATGGCAAGACATGCAAAGGTGATGTTCGGATTTCTTCTCTGTTTGTTTTTCATTTGTTTTGTACCAAATAGTATGAGAGTAATGTAGGAAGTCTGTGAAATAAAAAAAAAAAGGTTATTGCTTTTCAATGTGTGAAGCTACTGTGTAAAATTCAGAATTCTATACCTCAGAATCAGAATTTACCAATGTATGTTTCTCATCTGTGATTATTACTGATGTCATCTAATGTGTCATGTCTGCATGCTGTATGTGGGCGAACAGACTTTAACGAGTGTGCAGTGTATGGGACCTGTAGTCAGACCTGCACCAACCTGGATGGCTCCTACACCTGCAGCTGTGTGGAGGGCTACCTGTCACAGCCAGACAATCGCTCCTGCAAGGCCAAAAATGGTAGGCTCAACTTCTTTCAGTCACACATTATTTTACGGTCTGCTTTTTAGTGTATCTACTTTCAACATTATGTACTTGCACTGTTCCTCCGCTAACCCTAATCCTAACCCTTACCCTAGCCTTAAACTGCAGTGTAAATACATAAGTTACTTGTTGTTACACTGTACTTTATGATGTAGATACATTGTAACAAGGGCCATTAAATAAAGTGTAACCTTTCTTTTTTTCTCCAAGCTCACTCTTTTCCTGTAAGCAACTGGACTTCTTTTTAGAGGTTGAAGATGTTTCACCTTTCATCCAAACGGCTTATTCAGTACTGAATTGAAGAAGTCTTTTGGATAAAAGGTGAAATGTCTTTAAGCTCTAAAAAGAAGTTCAGTAACTATACTAGATCAGTGTTTCCTTAACTTTTAACTGCCATGTACCCCCTGAGATATTCTATTCTATGTCCCAACGAGTATATTCCCTGCACCACAGGCAGCTTGCTATAACAGTTGATGTTTTTTTAATAATTAGTGCTGCATAAGCAGAATGTAAACTCGTATTGGTACATGACTGTGCAGTGGCAATTGGGTTGTAATGAGGATAGCTTTGAGTGTAAGATGTTTTTCCATGTATAGTCTACACCTGAACTTTATGCTGGTGAGCCAAAAAACCCTTTTATTGTACAGAATTGTGCCTCTAGGATTGCTACCCCAGTTTTATCAATATTCATTAATTGTTTGAAGATACAGTTAATCTTTAGTATGAACCCTTGCTGGTCTGTTGTTTTTTTTGTGATTATACTTTCCAAATGAATTACTCTCCTGTTGTTTTTTTATGATTATACCTTAGGTAACAATTTATTTTACTGTCCCTGTTACATTAATTGGGTACAGTGTAACAATAGCCATTTTCACACTGCTAAAATTAGTGGGAATTTCAGCCAAAAATAGGGGGACACCTTTACCAACGACAGGTCAATTCGACCCACCTCGGACCCTACACTTTTTGCCGCCACAGTGTTGCAAGTGAACATGCCAACCGCCAACACGGGGTGTGGGGTGTGGTATAGTGTCCTGTGTCCTATAAGGTTTAAAAAAATATAGATGCAAATTGTCTCTCAAAATATGCTGTTTATTTCGCATAAATCATGTAAAACTCACCCAACATGAGTTCGGAATTTGTTTTTAATTTAATTGCTGCGCATGGACTGTTGGCTTCATCATGTGAATGTTCAAGGAATAGTATTCCACATTTTGTTGTTGTTTGGAATGTGTTTTAATGGTAAAGGCTGAGCCCAAGTCCAAATGCGTAATTTTAAATTAAAAACAAATTGCGAGTTCACTTGTTACCGTTCCTGTATCATTGTGTTGTGTGCTTTTTAACTGTGGGCGAAAATGGGTGGGAAGAGTAAAATGTTTAAAAACTAGAGAAGTAAAATAGTTGATGATGGCACTACTGTTTACTAGTGTTGAGAAAACATATCCAGAGCGCATCCATCAATATATCTCCATATATTGTAAATATCCCAAAATACATGACTGCAAATATCCCCAGAAAGACCGCTTCTAAGTGCTGTAGGCTTTTAAACCGTGGTCAAAAAAAAGACTAAACTGTTTGATGATGGCACTAGTGTTTACCATGTGTTGATTTTACCATGTAGTATGCCTACAAATAGCTACGGTAATTCTGCATGAAATGTATTCTTTGTATTATTTGCATACGTTCGCAGTCGCATGTATGCATTGACGTGCAGTACAGTAGCATGTACATGCACTTAATTTCCGCTTGAATGGTTGTACAAAGAGCCAGCAACAACTCTGTGTGTCCCACCATGGTTGTTTTGAAAAACTGAATGAAAACTTTGCAGACAGGTGTATTTACGTTCGGTATATGGGTCATTACACGTCATTGTACACGCCCAGCAATATGTGTGACATAATGTTACAGTGCCACTAGGCTAAGCCTCCTGAACATGGCAATGTACAGAAGAGGGGTCCCAAACATGCTGTCCTTACACATTGCTGTCCTGGGGTAAATTACCGTGTCGTTTGCACACGCCACCCCATATCCGGCAGTGTGAAAACGGCTAATATGTAACATTATTTACTTAAATTGTACCATAGGGTTAGGGTTAGTGTTAGGTATATACAGTGTAAGTGCATAACATTACATGTTTTTGCATGTAGGCACACTAAAAAAGGAGCAGTAAAATAAAGTGTCACCAGACCTTCAAATGTATTAATATCCTGTTTTTACCCCCACCTGTCCTCTCCCACCTGTCTCCTTTCCCCTTCTCTTCCTTGTTTAGTGCCGGTAGATCGGCCACCCCTGCTCCTCATTGCCAACTCCCAGAGCATCCAGGCCACATACCTCAGTGGCAATCAGCCCTTCTCTGTCCCCACCAAGCAGACTACGGCAATGGACTTCATCTACGCAGAGGACGCCGTCTGCTGGATCCACATGGGCGACAGCGCCTCCAACACGCAGCTTAAGTGTGCCAAGATCTCCAACGCTAAGAGCTTCACGGACATCCGCGTAGTCAACGTATCTCTCAGCTTACACTGTAAGTACCCAGCCTGTTGCTGTTTAATCTGTGGCTGTCTACAAGTGAGTGAGTCAGTCTAGAGGTTAAAATAGGAGGACGTCCAAGTTAGAAATTGCTTGTGGTGGACTTGCTGCTAGTTTTAATGCTGTTTCTTCTGGCAATGGTGGCTTTAGTTATTCTGTGAGGTAAGCTTGTCTTCACATCTCCTGCCTCTAAGGCTGTACTGCCTGGCCTGCATGACTGACTGGAGTGGTGTAAAAGTGTGGATAAGTGGTGGTGGGATTGGGAACCGTTGGGCTATTGCTTGCCCCAGTTTTGTCCAGACTCGTCCTGTTGTTCTATTCATCCTAATTAAGTGTGTCTGCTGGTGCGCCTCACGCTTTACAACGCTGCGCTCCGATGTCACTCCTAGTTTTATAGTTCTGGCCACCACCACGCTCTGGCACAACACTCTGTATAGGTTTCCAACAGGCGAACAAAAGGTGCTGTCAGTTGGGTGGAAACAGCGTCGGGGCCTCTTTCACTCTCTCTCATTCTCTCTCTCTCTCTCTCTCTCTCTCTCTCTTTCTCTCTCTCTCTCTCTCTCTCTCTCTTTCTATCTCTCTCTCTCTCTCTGTTTAAAATCTCAGCTGACCTCTCCAGCACTAAGGCAACATGCACCACACAGCACAACACAACAAGATTAAAAAAAAGTCTTGCTTGCAAAACTGTGTAGCCAAGCAAAATCGCTCCCAATTTCCTTCCTTCTATGTGCAGAATGAGAACTGCATGTTGCTGTGGCTGACATGGCGGTAAACCAAGCCAGCCCTCCGAGTATGGTGCATCGCACCAGCACACCCACTTTGCACTGTCTCCTGGACTCAGAGCTCCAGGGTGGGAACAGTGCATATAAATACAGCAGGCTAATCTTTAGGGTTGTGCTTTGGGGGTTGAGTTATGGATCAGAGACAGGGCCTAGTCCGGCCTTCTCAGAAAGCAGTCTGAGTGGACACAGATGGTAGCCGATGAGCCTCTTCAGGAAATGTCAGGGCTGCCTTATAAAACTCCCAGACCCCCCACCACACCATACCACACCACACCACACCACTCCACAACACACCACACTGCCACATCCACAGAGCCTGGGTGCCCCTAGCCCACTGTTTCTCAACACTGGCATCCACATAGTTGTGTGTGTGTGTGTGTGTGTGTGTGTGTGTGTGTGTGTCTGTCTGTCTGTCTATCTCTGTCTGTGTGTCTGTCTCTGTCTGTGTGTCTTTGTGTCTGTGTGCATTTGCGTGTGGACTGATGTTTGTGTGTGTGAGCAGTACTCAGCGGAGTACATCAAGTTTTTGTGTACCATTAATTTATTGTGATGTCCGGGTGTTTTGTTGAACTTCCTCATGCTGCATTTAGCCACACAAAAAAACTTGCGTCCATTGCAGATAGGGATGTCATATTTTCCACAGCACATGTACTTAACTTTTCTACAAACACGCAAGAAGGAGGCACACATGCACACTCCCACACACAGACACACACACGCAGGCACGCACACACACACACACACACACACACACACACACACACACACACACACACACACACACACACACACACACACACACACACACACACACACAAACCCGCCGCTGACTGGAAAAGTCTGCCATGGGCAAGGAGAATCGTGAAGGAAGCATGTTTGATCAGATGCTAAGGAACAAGACAGAGCTGTGAGGAAGCTCCATGCTAGACACGCTATAGGGAAGTACATAGTTATTTTTAATGAGCATGAGGGCTTGAATCATGAGCTGACTTTAACTGCTAGCACATTTTGCAAACATCTCATCAGGAACATCAGTTAAATGGCTTTGACTTTGGAATGCTGTAAACATGAGGCATCATTCCTGTTCATTCATTTGCAATTTGGAAACAAAAGAGTACCAGTTCCAGACTCCAGAACTGCAACAATGTTTCTGCCCAAACAGATACTACCTGTACCTTTCTGATGGTGTTTTTCCTCTGACTCACGCCAGCTCTGTCTGTAAGTTGTTATTATTGTAGTCGCTGCTAGTTGTTGTTAGGTGTGAGACAGATGATTGGAGATTCTGGCATAATGCACACACATGCACGCACTGAGAGAGATATGGACAACGAGAGAAAGAGAGCAAGTGAGAGTCATACCCCCTTCTGCAGATGTTGCCTAAAGGTTGCATGCAACTCTGCTTTTTAAAAATCTGACCTACGCAGTATTGCTGTGGGAATGGAAGAAAGGGGAGTGTGTGTGTCTGTGTTTGTTTGGGTGTGTGCATGAGTGTGTGTGCATGTAAGCTCGAGAGAGGCAGAGAGAGCCAGAAAGATGGAGTAAAAAAGCACAGCTTGTTGTGAGATATGAAGAGATTTAATGAAGACACTGCATCCCTGTGTATGTCAGTGTTCCTTAGGTATGTATGTTAAGCTCCTCCGTAACAGAACCTCCAGAGGCTCACAAGCTCAGCTCATCTCCAGGGTGATGCACTGCCACAGTGGGAAAGCTCGGGGCCTCCTGTAGCTCCTTTTCTCAGCAGTCATTAGTCAGAATTATGAGTGACCCTGAAAAATGACCAGTGTGCCAGCTCTCACCTGAGGGACAGAGTATCTTTATCAGGAACTCACTTGAGGATTTTAGCCAAAACGGAAAGCGTCTGGAGGTTTGGACCTCTTCTAAGCGCTTCTTATTCCATATGGGTCGAGGAGAGGTCGTTAGCAGATGTTTGCTCTGTGACACTGGGTCTTGGAGAGGAGCAGAGAAGGCCGGGGGGAGCGGGGAGGAAGTGAGCGTTCCGCTCTCCAGTGTCAGAGAGAGTGTGCTCTCCACGCCGCATTGCCTAACCCTGCCACATACCAGACAGACAAAAAGGAAACGATGACTGAGCAAGTTCCCCCACACATATACACACACACATCCACCTCCCTCTTCCTCTCTGCCCGCTTTTTTCCACATTCCACCCCATGTCCGCCACCGCCACTCTGTCCCACCCCACCCCTACTGCTTTCCCAATCTCTGCTTGCGACCCAGTAGTGTGTTCCAGTAAATGGGGGAATGAAGTGAGGTGGGGGATCATGCAAGCTGCCTGACCCTGATGTGAAATCTGCAAGGACGACTGTCCTCTGCATCTTAATGGCCGCCCTCTGGACATGGACCTGTGTGTGGCCCCGATTGCTCATGTGTGTCAGCTCCGTTTTCTCAGTGAGTCAGATAACGTGTACCTTCTGCTTAGCATTTTCCTGTATTAATCAGAGCGAGAGGTAGAGAGAGAGGGAGAGAGATACAGAGAGAAGAACAGAATTGAGCTTTAACATGTCTGGCACTGAGTCCTTACTATGCACCGCACTTTGACAGGGCTGTGGTTGAAAAAGATGAGTGTTCTCCTGTGAGTGATTCTCAGCAAAACAGCTCTTTAAGTCCCATTCGTCTCTAAAAGATTCCTGCATGCACCATCACCAAGCTCTGAAAATAAACTCCCAGAATGCAACCCATGTTGTTTGACGGTGTGGCTTGACTGGCATATCTCCAGTTTTTGGCTGCTTTCGATGGCCATGCCACACAGGGGTGGATGAAAGTTGCAAGCGCGGGGAGACTTCATTTGAAGACACAGAGATGGGTTTTTTTTTTTTTTTGGTTGGTGGAGCAGACTCCAGCTGAGACGTGTAACGTCATGCATGCCTGGTGAAACGGCCGGCGCGGCCACAGGGCGCTGTGGAGAAGGGAGGCGTTAGACGGCAGAGGAGGAGGCAGACTGATGGGCCGAGCTCTCACACAGAGGGACCTGATTTATGGCTGCTGCATGCAGGGGGAGGATGAGCGTTCCAGATGTGCCCCCGTGACCGCGCTTCTCCTGTGAAAATAAGCACAACATGAAAGACTGGGGCAGAGTCCCCCCCCCCCCCAACCTGTGTGTGTGTGTGTGTGTATGTGTGTGTATGTGTGTATGTGTGTGTGTGTGTGTGTGTGTGTGTGTGTGTGTGTGTATGTGTGTGTGAGTGTGTATGAGTGTGTGTGAGTGTATAGTCTCGTAGGCACTTCCAGTAAGTGCTGAAGAGTCCAACGGTGTGAAGAGGTGGAGGAGGTTGGAGAGGGGCTGACCAGTTTCTCTTTCCGCCCGTTAATGGATGTGTCACACCGGTCCTTCCTCCGCTTTGCTCCAAGATGTCATGCTGACTTCTTGGCTCAGCGCCTTACAGTGAATTCCATCTTTTATAGCAACCCTTACCCAAATCTGTTGTTTGTTGAGGGTGATAATTATAATAATGATGGTGGTGGTGGTGGTGATGATGATCGCCTTCGTTTTATCATAGCATCCCCCTGTGGCAGTTGGTCTGAAAAGGCAATGAGTTTGTGGGATCTTCGCAAGACTGCCTGTTACATAGCTTTGCCTGAGCGAAGAAGGAGGCGGGGTGGGATGGAAGTGGGGGTGGGAGTGGGTAGGGGGGGGGGGGGGGATGCCTTCAGAGTCTCTGTGGGCCAGCCACAGGGGCTAATTTGGCTGTTAGTGTCCTCCCACTTCTGCTGAAGTCATCACTAATCAAACGAATCTCTGCATTCCTCTCTTTCTTTCTCCAAAAAAAAAAAAAAAAAACACGAAGTTGGGAATCACTGAGAACGCAGAGGAATGTTAAACCTGCACCAAATGTTGGTAGCTGGCGCTAAAATACGAGGCCACCTGGCCTACACATATGGTTATTTTGCAGAGGCAGATCTTTCCTGAAAAGGGGCAGGCCTTCAGCAGAATGTCGAGAGAATGTGTCCTGCATTGTCTGAGAGGGTAGCCTCTTGCACCCAAAACTTGTCCATCAGGGCTTGCCACAAAGGTGGGGGCCCCACTCTGCATTCACTCTCTCTGCTAATGTTTAAGCAGTTTTACCAGGCATGTGTGTAAGATAGAGAGAGAGAGAAAAAGAGAGGGTGGGAGAGAGAGAAAGACAAGAGAGAGAGGGTGGGAGACAGACAGAGAGAGAGAGAGAGAGAGAGAGAGAGCGAGCGAGAGAGAGAGAGAGAGAGAGAGAGAGAGCGAGAGAGAGAGAGCGAGAGAGAGAGAGCGAGAGAGAGAGAGCGAGAGAGAGAGAGCGAGAGAGAGAGAGAGAGAGAGAGAGAGAGAGCGAGAGAGAGCGCGAGAGAGAGTGTGTGTGTTTGTGTCAGTGTGTGCGTGTGGTTGGAGGGGAATGGGGTGGGGCGGAGGCGACGTATTCAGTGTTTAGCTCATTAAGCCAGCCTGTGTTTGGCTCCACGCTTCGCAGAGGATCCGCTGAAGTGATCCGGCTTTGAAAAGAGATGGCTATTCACAGGGGCCGCTGCATGCGCAGCCTCTCTGGCCCCGAGCACACTTGCCGCTTTGTTTCGGGGCCTCCCTCCGCTCTCCAGACTCTCTGGACGACTTCTGGGGCTCCCCACGCCTCGCCAGTCGCCTCGCTCGCTCTCCTTTGCCCTCTTCCTTGTCCTGGCTTCCTGCTCAGCGGCGTAGGCAGGAAGAAGGGATTACAGACAGGTTGAAGGGGTGATGGTTTTCCAGCCTCCGTCTGGTGTATTCATGCTGTATCAGGGCCAGGACAGAGCCAGATGAGGGCCGGTGTCTGCTGCCAGACTGATGGGCTGGCCCTATTGACGAGGTCGCCCTATTGACGAGGGCAAGGGGTTTGCCTGCTGCATTTATGGATATGAATGAGCCGGCTTTTGCAAAAAAACTTCAAGGAGCATTGGTGGTCACTGGAGAGATGAATCATGATAGTTATGCTTACCCCTCCCCCAACAAGGACAGACAGAGAGAGGAGAGAGAGAGAGAGAGAGAGAGAGAGAGAGAGAGAGGGTGAGCAAGTGCAAAAGAAAGAGAGAGATGGAGTTTCTGCTGGTAGAGTTTGTGAGGGTAGAGTTCTTCTCTATGCAGGCTTGCGTATGTTTCCGGTAATTTCTGGAGTAAATGAACACAGGCCTTTTCTGCCCAGAGTGCCGGGTAGTGCTGAGCACAGACGGGAAGGGGTGTGTAGAAGGGAATAGAGGGGTGGGGGAAATGAGGAGAGGAACGGGGGAGGAATCAAGCGTGAAGGGGTGTAGGGTGGACTCATGATACTTTTCCTGGAAAGGCCTTCTTTTCAGATTTGGCAGGGAGCAGACAATTGACATTAGATATTGTTTTGGAGAAATAAGAATGACTCTCTCACTCTTCTTCTATTTCTCTCTCTCCCCCTGTCTCCCTTTCTCTCTCGCTCTCCTCTCTCTCTCTCTTTCTTTTGTGTACGTGTGTTTATGTGTCTCTGAGCAGCTCCTTCTGCTTTGTATCTGAGCCCTAATCAATGGCGTGTGGAGCTAGCACAGCTGGAGTTGTTTAAGCAGAGAATGTGTGTGTGTGAGTGAGTGTGTGTGTGTGTGCGATCCCCTAGGAGTTAGCTCAACTTCAGGGCTCGTAAGACAGTGTTGCACAATGGCCAAGTTTCCATTAAAACGAAATCAGAGCTTTGTTTCCCCACTATTTATTCCCCCTTCTCCAAGTCCACCCCACACCACTCCACATGCCCCCCCCCCCCCCCCCCCCCCCCCCCCCCCCCCACCTCACTTTAGCAGCTCTTGCCTTTGATAACTCTATCCATTCAGCTCTGTCCATCAGCCGTTCCTCTCTCTCCAATTCTTTTCTTTTCATAAATTATATTTATGATGTACCCCCACCCACCCACCCCCCCACCACCCACCTCAACATTAGATGGAGGGGCTGTTGTGCCAAAAACACAGCCAACAATGGAGTTCCGTTCTGGAGTGGTGCCACCTGCTCCAGAGCCGAGGCTGTGATATATAGCATGCGCTGGCTTGGCAGCACCACAAAGGGGGCTTTGCTGGAGGGGTTCCGCATGGGCGCAAAATGCTGCATTAGTGACATATCGCCGCTTCCCCAAGACGGTGCACGCACACATGCACCCTCACTCACTACATACACCACATATTCACACACTCACTAGACACACACACCCACACACAGGCACACCCTCATTCACCACACACACTCGCTAAACACACCATTGGCCAGGGGACAGAGGTTTCTTAAGTTTCAGTAGTGAAAGAATGGCAGCCATGTGGGAGCCCTCACAGATGTGCGCAAGATTTAGTGGAGCTAAAGAACCAGCCATTCAGTGGTACAGTAGAATGCAGATCAGTTAGGGTTCCCAACTTAGAGGAAAGCTGTGCCCTGAGGAGTAAATGCTTCGAAATATAATGGCATGGAAAAAAGGTCTGGATTAGGTCTTTCTGTTTCACTCTCTCTTCCTCTTTCTCTTTCCCTCTTGCTCTCTCTCTCTCTCTCTCTCTCTCTCTCTCTGTCTGTCTGTCTCTGCATGTGTGTGTATGTGTGTGAGAGCCTCATGTACATAGGGTGTTGCAGTGTAGCAAATGAAAGTATGGGTGCATGCTGCGAAGGCTTTCATAGTTTCTCTGCATTATGCAGTCCTTCAGTGCTTAAGGTCTCCTTTTTTTTAATTGCTTTCATTTTGTGTACAAGAGCTAGTACTGGAAAAGTTGTCTGTGCAGCATGACAAACTTCAAGGAACATCTTGTTTCACACAGATCATTGTGTGGCTCCTCTTCTCCTCAGTACTTGTCGCACCCACAGAGACATCAAACAAGCTGTCAGGGTGTCCGTGAGCTACTTATCTCTGAGAACCAATTCCTGTGACAGGTGCATGAAAGGAAAAAAATAAAATAAAATAAAACAGACCCCATGGGAGTCCATGTGAGTGTGAGCTGCTGTCATCGCTCATGGGACTGAGTGAAGTGATTCTGGCC
The DNA here is from genome assembly GCA_027475355.1 of Coilia nasus. Taxonomy (NCBI): domain Eukaryota; kingdom Metazoa; phylum Chordata; class Actinopteri; order Clupeiformes; family Engraulidae; genus Coilia; species Coilia nasus. The sequence continues at coordinate 4,433,265 of CM050206.1, read as the reverse complement.
TTCTAGAGCTCACACATACTTCTGTCTGTTCTCATGTGGCCACATTCCAGGACCTTGTATGTACATTTGATATGTTCTTGAAGTCTGGACATATTAAGTGTTTGAGAAATATAAAGCTTTACTGTGTTTCAAGGGATTGATTGAATGAACAATGTGAGATCTTGTGACTTCAATGAGTAAGCCTTTGGCAGCTGCTAATATTTGGACATGCACACACATACACACACTAAAATGTACGCACACACACACACACACACACACACACACACACACACACACACACACACACACACACACACACACACACACACACGCACGCGCACACACACATACATACATGTACGTTTCTACAGCCGGCATGTCTTGTTTCTTTTACACCAAAAGCTTGAAAGACATATGCTATGTGAAGGGAGAGTGTGATGATGTGCCCACATTCATATATCATCTATGCGCCCGTGCCATTGCGATTGTTCTTGTACGGCGTTAAAGTCACCACGTAAAGTATATCATTCAGGATGCTCTCCTGAGGATGAAAAGAAAAAATGCCAACAACTATCCCATCCCAGTGCACCCTTACATAATCAATATTAAACACTGGCAGCATACTTTTGCTTGACAAAGCAGACAGCCCTACATGTCATGTCATCAATCATACCAATTCCTTTATCATCTGTGTAGATGGTATTTTCTGGCAATATCTGTAGTCAGCAAAATTCTGGTGAAATCTAATTATTGCTGATACCCAGTTATTGCTATTCCTTTGTGAGTATTCAATATACCATAAAAATGTAATGTTATTTAGCGGTACCGTTGTTGTTCTCACTTGTGTGATGTTCATGTACTGCATGCACATGAACGTGATGTCTAATGATGAGAGCGATGCACATTAAAATGGTAGGGGATAGTGATGAATAGGCAGAGTTGAGAAAGAGCAAGAAGATGGATGTTGGGCTCCATCCCCCCTCTGTGTCTTTGTCTGCGGGTGGTCTGTGGGTAATTGTGGGCCGTGGTCTCACTTCAGCACACCTGATTGGGGTGCAGTTCAGAGAGGGCACTCCTCCATCGCTCTGTTCGTCTCAGACCCCCTCACTCCATCCATCTGCTCGCCATGCCTCAGCGCACAGCTGACCCAAAGCTATCCATCTACAGCACGGCCACAGAAACAGATCAGAATCCCCCTGCACTCAACTGTGCTTTATGGCCACGAAAACTCATCAATCACTGCTCAACTCACTGTCTCTCTCTCCTGCTGTCTCTTTCTCTCCTTTTCTCTCTCCCTCTCACTCCCTCTCCCCCTCACTCTCTGTCTGTCTGTCTGTCTCCCTCTCTCTCCACCACCTCCTGTCCCTTTCTCAGATGTGGAGCAAATGGCAATCGACTGGCTAACAGGAAACTTTTACTTTGTGGACGACCTGGACGACCGCATCTTCGTGTGCAGCAAGGATGGCTCCACCTGCGTTACCCTGCTGGATCAGGAGCTCTACAACCCCAAAGCTATCGCCCTGGACCCGACCATGGGGTGAGCAAACCACACACACACACACACACGCCCACCCCCACCCTGCCACGCACATTCACTTTTCTTTCTCATTCTCTTTCTCTGTCCCTTTCTGTCTACCCCCCCCCCCCCCCCCTTCCTCTCTCTCACACACACACACACACACACACACACACACACACACACACACACATACATACACAACCCTCAAATACCCTCTGTGTTACTTGGCCTCATGATTATCCTGTGCATCTGCTGTCCTTCTGCTTTCTTGATATGGATTTAGCAACTCAACCCTCTTTCCCTGGTATCAGCATTATGCCTCCCCCACGGATGTCACCACACACTTGCCATGTGATCACTGCTGCTCTTTTGACAGATGAAATCTTATGCTTAAGTAATAATTAATGCAATAATTTGCGTATGTGCTGAAGGTGTGGAAATCTGAGGTGGTGAACTTCATGTGATTTACTGGAATGGCTGGAATGACTCAAAAATCAGAGAAGATGGTTTAGAATTTTGTGTCCGTCAAGTCCATCTCAGCATTTCTTTGGGCCACTGTGATGCCAAGTTCCCTTATTCATCTCACAGTTTCCTAAAACGTTTACAGAAAAAAGCAAGAATCATCATAAAAAATCATGCTGTGAATAGTAGGCTGCAGACGACAAGAGGTTGGTCTCATTTCAAGACGTTTACTACCTGCAAGCTACATTTTCTGTTACTTTGGACTGATAAGAAATAGCTGTAACTACATTTTTGTAGATTTGTAAATGAATCCTGTTTTGTTTAATTATAGGCTTAAGTGTTTATTATTTCAGCGTATGCAGAATTTATTACTGAAATTAGAAGCCCCCTGACTTAAGTAGAAGAGAAGTGGTTAATGCCTTCTGGAAGCTATGGACTGGAAGCTATGGAAGTTTTGGATGATCCTGCTGCTAGTTCTAGTTCTGAGAACATGTTTAGGAATGTTATATATGTTTTATACCACGGCTTCGTTCAACTTCACATTGTGATGCGTCCTTTAGAATGGTTATTAATTTTCTATATACGCACAGCTATGAAGTAGTCCCTGCTTTCCGACCTTATTATGTTTATGTATCAATGCGCCATGTTCGTGGTGAACTGTAAATAAACAAGTAAAGACGTGACAGCTTTAGCAAATGACGAGCAAATGGAAGAACACAGAGTTGCAACATGTTATATGCCTCTGAGATCGTCTTTTAGTGCTGTCACGCTGCATGCTGGACTCTCTACTAACGTGATTTTACTAAGCAAGGCTTAACAGAACTTTGGAATAGCTAGCTTGACAACCAAAGTCATGGAACTAACGACTCCGCTCCGCTTCGCATCGTGAACGCATTACCACCTCGAACGTGCATTAACTTTAAAATATTAAAAATCTGGATAACAAACTATCAACGTCACCATCCCCAGAACTTGCAAAAGAGAGACAAAATCTCCCAAATGGATTATAATCTCTTTACAACACAGAAAAGCTACTATTGCACTCAAGAGGTGGTGAGAAAGCAGGGCGACTATTAGCTCACCAGCTCAAGAGTCGGACAGCATCTCAACAAATTAGACAAATAAGAACTCCTTCAGGAGAACTTACAGTAATCCCATCTGTCAATAATGATACTTTTAAAAATTACTACAGCAAACTATACACGTCTGAAGCCTCTGACACTGATACATATAGGATGACATTTCTAGATAATTTGGAATTCCATACATATCCCCTGATAAAGCAGATTATATGGATCAGCCTTTGACAATTAAATGAAATTACTGATGCCATTAAAACTAATGCAAAGCAGCAAAGCCTCAGGCCCAGATGGGCATCCTATTGAGTTTATAAAAAGTTCATTGATAAGTTAAGCTCTGTTTAATGACTCTCTCAGTCAGGGAACCTTACCTCAAACCCTCACAGATGGCTTTTTTTTTTTAACTTTATTGTTAAAACTGAACAAAGATAGTACAGAATGTGGTTCCTACAGACCAATCTCACTCTTGAATAATGACTATAAAATTCTAGCTAAAATACTTGCAAGGAGATTGGAATCTGTTTTACCAGGCATTATATCATCAGACCAGACAGGATTTATGAAAAATCATCATTCCTTTTCAAATATTCATAGACTTCTAAATGTTCTTCTATCTCCAGCTCCTGTTGAGACACCGGAAGTGGTGGTCTCACTCAATGCTGAAAAAGCATTTGACAGGGTGGAATGGGGGTACCTGTTTGATGTCTTTGACAGATTTCATATACATTCTAAATACAAATCATGGATAATGCTACTATATACCTCGCCCAAAGCTTCAGTAAATACAAATGGAATGAGATCTCAATACTTCATACTCTCCAGGTCTACGCCTCAGGGATGTTTTTATACCAAAATCTTACTTTAATACAGTTGATAAACTGATCTAGTCCTTTCTATGGAAAAATGGGGTCCCCAGGATCAAACGTGGGTTTTTACAAAGGGACAGATCAGTTGGTGGATTAGCGCTCCCAAAATTCCTTTAATAATTCCTTTAATAGCTTTATCAAACTTTGTGAAAGGTTTAACCTCCCACAGTCACATCTTTTTCGCTATTTCCAGATTCGTAACTTTGCCAAGCTGAATAATTCAATTTTTCCAAACACACCACCTGATTCAGCAGTTGACTCAATTTTGGATTTTTCTAGCCATCAGAAAGGCCTCATCTCCAAAATATATAATTCAATATCCCAACTCACAGATACCCCACTTGACAAGATAAGAAGCGACTGGGAGAAGGAGGTGGGTAGACAGTGACTGGGAGGAGGCACTCACCAGAGTAAATGGGACTACATCTTGTGCACGGCTGAGTTTAATACAATTTAAAGTGATCCACCACATTTACTTTACCAATTCTAAACTTTCCAAAATATATCCTAATGTCAAAGATACCTGTAACAGATGTAAGTTGCCTCCAGCAAACATGACACACATGTTTTGGTCTTGTCCTCGTCTCCATGATAACTGGACAAATATCTTCAATCATATGTCCAAATTTGTCAATTTCACATTGTTACCAAGTATAGAAATCGGTGTTTTTGGGATAATACCAAGTCATGAGAATTTAAGAAAGTGGGCAAAGAACATCATTGCTTTTGCATCCTTACTAGCGCGGAGAAAAATACTACTAGGATGGAAATCGCCGCTTGCCCCCACGGCATCCTCATGGCTCAAAGATCTTATGATGTTTGTCAATCTACAAAAAATTAAATACATTTTAAGAGGGTCTCCTGAGAAATTTGAGTTAGTCTGGAAATCAACATTAGAATACGTAAGAGAATTAAAAACACTTGTATGTGGATGGTTCAAATTACTTATTTACATACATCTCTAGTAGTATCTTGTTCTCTTACATTGATGTATTTGTTGTATGTTGCATTATTCACTTTGGACTTTATTATTTTTAGTTTTGTGCTTATTGTAGAATCTATACAGGCCATGTCATGTGGATGATTGGGGAGGGTGGGGAAATGAAAGGGTGTGTGTTCGAAGAAAAATGGAAAATTAACCTTTCAATGTCAATTGTACTTTTTATACCTGTGAAATCAATAACAATGTCAAAAAAATCATGCTGTGGTTTGAGACATTTTCCTGAGTTTGCATCATTTAGCTTAATTATCTGGGTTGTAAGTTATGTGTCATGATCTCTGGTCGTCTACTTATGCATTTTTATCAGTTGAATAAATTCTACAAAAGACAGAATGAAAACCACTACCTCAAAATGTTTGCTAGATGGAATGACTGCATACAATTGTGTCTAATTGGCACATTCATAATGACTTAAATGACAAAGCTCTGTCTGTCTGTCTGTCAATCTTGCTGTGCCCTACAGGAAGGTGTTCTTCACAGACTATGGACAGATACCTAAGGTGGAGCGCTGTGACATGGATGGCCAGAACCGCACGAAGCTGGTGGACAGCAAGATCGTCTTTCCGCACGGCATCACCCTGGACCTGGTCAGCCGGCTGGTGTACTGGGCCGATGCCTACCTGGACTACATTGAGGTGGTTGACTACGAGGGCAAGAACAGACACACCATCATTCAGGGCTTACTAGTGAGTGACACACACACACACACACACACACACACGCACACAGTCATTCATACACACACACAAAGTCATACACACACACACAGTATGCAGCCTTGCTTTTAAAATGGCCATTAGCAGGGTTTACATTGCTGGGCCAAAGCCGAGCCGTACCGGTGCTAAGTGGCTTCACATGTTCAGGGCCAGGTGCTAACACGGGCCTACAGGGGCTGTCCTGGGCCAACTAGCCCGCGATTTCTGTCCCAACCTAAACGATGGTCCTACAGGGGCTACAGCGGGTCTAGAGGCGGTGTCAAGGTCAGGGCGGCGTCAACATTTGGAAGCAAAATAAAGCGAAGATGGCAGAGTATTATCTGCACCTGTATTACCGTCGTTACTGAATAATATGAAAAAGATGAATCGCGAGTTCTGGTAAGCTGAAGATATTGGTGCTCTCCCCGTGGTCTGGGCAGAAGACGACGTGAATAAAAAACAAACAAAAAAAAAAAAAAAAAAAAACGACGAGGTTTGCAGAAACGAGGAAGTCATGAAGCGGCACAGCAAGTTGGACATTCAGCGAACAACAACCCGGCAAATTCGCGAGAAGCATAAAAAAACTACTGCTACAAAGACATGTTATAACAAACCAATCCCCCTTCCCCACATAGAATAAATTTGAATTGCTTTTACTCAAGCCAGCTTAATTCTACATTCTCTGTATGTCTCGTATTTGGCTGGTAACATTTCAATTGCCCACCGTGATGCAGTAGACTAAATGACTTCTTGTCAAATTAATTGGAACAAACAAATGACTAGGCCTATAACATTGCCTTGTGTCATTTTAGGCTACTTTTTATGCAGTTTTTTAGTGCTGAAGTGTGCAGCTGCCGAAATAAAATCACAACTTTCCAGTGTCTCTCCTTTACATGCCTTGGTTTACAACAAGACTTTTCTTCCTTTAGCAACCGTTGCCATCGGTAAACAAAAGTAATACAATAAAGATGACCTAGCTCATATTTGGCTGATAAAAATTGCAATTTGTTGATGTAATTAGTATTAAAATGATCTGTTTCTGTCATTGTTATACTTTGAAGTAGCAGTAAATTGTGTCATTTCCCTACGTTTTGTTGGCAGCACTGTGTGGAAATATCAGAATGTGAGATGCATCCCCTAACAAGCATTTGATGCTCCGTGGCCGTTGGTCTTGTTCCTTTAAAACATAAGGATGGTGTATTTTTGCTTTATAGCCTATAGTAATATACAGAAATATATTGGAACATGAACAACATGGAGAACGATCTGCGCCAGCAGAGGTTCCATGGCGTCTATTATCCTCCAAAGAAATATTTGCAGTCAGATGTATCAGCAGTAGTTGCTGGTCTGATACTTGGTCATATAATCGTCTTCTACTTTTTTCTACTACTGCTACTGAATTGCCCGCCTATCCTGCTTGAAAATGGGCTGTATCAGTGACGTTTTTGCAAACGAGGGCTTAACCCAGAGGGGCTAGTAGTTGGGCAGTGTGGACACAACAGCTCTCAGGGCATGTGGCTAGTGCCCTGGGGCTACAAGCACCGAGAGTGCCCCCTGAAGGCCCAGCCCGGCCCGGCTCCGGAATGTAAATGCGGCTATTGTGTCCTTGCTCAGGCGACAAGGCCCAGCCCCGTGCTCAGGCGTGCTTGATGGGCATTTTTGGTTGCCACACACCCACATGCTCCATCAGCCTCTCTCACTGCCCGCCCTGCCTCTCGCACCCTCCCTCTGGTCACACCACTCTGTGTTGCACTCCCAGCCCTCTCTGGCCTGTCCTGTGTCCCCACTGCAGCTGTCACTTAGCCCCCCCTCACTCATTCCTCAAAGCCTGGGCCATAAGCAGCAGACGTGAGGTGTCTGTGCTGTGAGGAGCTGGCAGACATTGTGCTTTTGCTAGCTCCTGCCATCCATTCTTACCCCAGGTGTTGGGGAGCCTGTTGGGAGCCAGCCTGTCTTCAGGTGATGCTAAAGATGTAATTTTAAGGTGTGTGTGTGTGTGCTTGTGAGAGATGTGATGAAGTGACGTGGCTCTGGTGCTCTGGTGTTAGCCTCGTGTCACACTGGGCCCTGGGCGCAACCTTCTGTTCCAGTAATGAGCTTAATGAAAGCAGCGAGCCTCAGGCTGGAGCCATGTTTAAAGGGAGCCCACTGGACATTAGTCTCGCTGTTGTACGTACTCTCTCTCTGTCTCTCTGTTTCTCTCTTGCGCTCTCTCTCTCTCTCTCTCTCTCTTTTTGTTTCTCTCCATCTCTCTCTCTCTGTCTCTCTCTCTTGCACTCCCTTTTCTCTGTCTCCTTCTCTCTCACTCCCTTTCTCTTCTCTCCTTTCCCCCTCTCTCCTTCTCTCCTCTTTCTCGCTCTCGCTCTCTCTTCACCCTGCCCTTAACCTCTCTCTCTGCCTGATTTTCTCACCATCACATTTTCTTTATGAGATGCAGACAGTTACAAAAACAAAACTGTGTTCTGTTTGCCAATTAGCCTGTAAGCAGCCACCGGCAACACATTTCATCTGTCTCTTTAAAACCAATTACCTTGCGACTGCTGAATGCCCTCTAAAATCCAAACGTTCTGTGGAAAAGGTTATTAATGTTTCTTGGGAGGTTTATCAGATTGATTGTCTGAAAAGGGTGGCTGTAAGACAAGTCATGTTCAGAGACAGGAAAAGTAAATCTCCCATAAGCAAAGTGATTACTGTGCATTTTCAGACATCAGTGCACCACCTTTGGCCCATAACCCTTGAAAATTGTGTTGGCTGCAAAGATCTGTAGCCCAAGAAAATTATACACCACACATTGCTTTGACTGCACACTGTACTTTGAGGAAGTTCTGGAATGAATCCATGGCTAGCAGAGTTGGACAGAGCCCACATATGAAAATCAGTTTTCAGTTCATTTAATGGCATGTCTGGGGGCCAAAGAATGTAAGTGCTCTATGTGCCTTGACTCTGCAGAAACAAAACAAAAACATTAAAACATTAAAACTGCACTCCTAAAGCACACCCTTTTTCTCTTCTTTGTTTTGGTCAGATTGAGCACCTGTATGGCCTGACTGTGTTTGAAAACTACCTGTACGCCACCAACTCAGACAATGCCAACATGCAGCCCAAGACCAGCGTCATTCGGGTGAACCGCTTCAACCGGTCAGACTTCCACGTGACGACCCGCGTCGATAAAGGCGGAGCTCTGCATGTGTACCACCAGAGACGACAGCCTCCAGGTGTGCGCCTCCCTCAACCCACTGTGGATATGCTAACAAAACAAAAGGAAGTTATCATATACTATTAATACATTACATGAAATTACACTTAGCAGACACTTTTATCCAAAGTGACTTACAGCAGAGGAAACAAATCAAGCTACAGTTAAGCAGAGAACAGAGTAAGCAAGAACGTAACGGAGTACTCTAATGCTAGTACTCTCACGTTGGGTTGTCATGTTGTCATCCTTGCTTCTTTCTGATCAAGGCTATTCCTCCTTGTTTTCCTTTCTTTTCTTGTCATGTCACACTGTCTCTCTCTCTCTCTCTCCCGCTTTGTCTCTCTGTCTCTCCTTCTTTGTCTGTCGGTCTGTCTGTCTGTCTGTCTGTCTCTATCCCCCTCTCTCTGGGCAGTGAGGAGCCACGCATGTGCCCCCGACCAGCACGGGAAGCCTGGCGGCTGCTCGGACATGTGCCTGCTGGGGAACAGCCACAAGACGCGCACCTGCCGCTGCCGCTCCGGTTTCAGCTTGGGCAGCGACGGCAAGTCCTGCAAGAGTGAGTGCTACGGCGTGCTCCATCCACCCCTCTCTCCTGTCCTCTAGGGCGGTGACGGCTGTCAGATGCATAAGCAGACTGCAGAGAGCTCTGCAAACAGCACAGCAACAGTGGCTGTATGATTTCAAAGAGCAGCCATGTAACTGATCTTTAGCATTGTAGTCTGTCTGCTGTTGCCTAGTTGGAGCAGTGTATTGGTACCTCCTGATTGTAGTGAGGGAGAAGAGGCATATGTACTGCACCCAGAGTGGGTGCACAAACAATTGTTTTAACACATAGCACCTATGTTATACAACTCAAAATTTTAAGAAATATATTATATTACATGTTAATTAACAGACCTCTTTATTCACACCAACTTATAGTAAACTATACTGTCTGCTTGGAGCAACATGGGGTTAAGTGTCTTTCTTACTCAGGAGCACTCTGGGATCTAAATTGCACCCATCTGGTGCTCCGTTTGCTAGTCATGGTCACTGACCACCAGACCTCCACCATCTTTGACATTAATATAGAAACAATGAGACACTAAATTTAGGTCTGAAACGCTATTATAAAAATTGATTGTGAGCATGCTCAGATTGCTCCAGGCGGTGTTGTCTGATGACAGTGTTTGTTTTTTAACAGAACCCGACCATGAACTGTTTCTGGTGTATGGGAAGGGCAGGCCTGGCATCATCTGCGGCATGGACCTGAATGCCAAGGTTCCTGACGAGTACATGATCCCCATCGAGAACCTGATGAACCCGCGGGCTCTGGACTTTCATGCCGAGACTGAGTTCATCTACTTTGCTGACGCCACCAACTACATGATCGGTCGCCAGAAGATCGATGGCACAGACAGGGACACTATAATTAAACAAGGTGAGATAAGAGGAACCAGAGGCTGAGGTAGGAAGTAAGTGAAGGACACAAAGACCTTACTGCACTGAGGGCTTGATTAACAGAGGAAGTCACCCGACTGAAAGAAAGTGAGACTCGATAGGCAGAGAGAGACATGACTACACAGACCTCTTGCGCTGAAGGATTATCAGATAGGATGCAGGGTAGGAATTGATTTCAAGTGACTGTAATAATAAATAAGAGAAAAGAGGTCTGCCTGGAAAGTAAATGCTTCCTCCTGTAGTGCAGGTATGTATCTCATGATGAGGAAAGGGTAGTGGTCTGCTTAGAAGGGCATCTACAGAACACCAGAGTAGCCTTGAGTAAGGTGTTCAGAAATGAAGCACCACTGTCTTCCTTTGAATGTCTGTGATGAGTGCTGTGATGAGATAAGCTAATTTTACTCTCACCGTGTGGCACTGCACGCGTGAGAAAGTGTCATCAAAATGATGTCAGTGCACATCTATTAAAAGGGCAACAGAGGTTTTAAATGTATCTACTAATGGTTATTTTACTTCTTAATGGATTTTTTTTGCATCTTTTTGTCTACTACAGGAATCCACACAGTCGAGGGGATAGCGGTGGACTGGATGGGCAAGAACCTGTACTGGACTGACGATGGCCCCAAGAAGACCATCAATGTGGCACGCTTGGAGAAGGCATCCCAGACACGCAAGACCCTGATCGAGGGCGGGATGACTCACCCGCGAGCCATCGTGGTAGACCCTTTGAATGGGTGAGAGACCGTACAACTGCCTGTACTCAATCTCTTTTGGTTTTTCATGTTGTGACAGGAAATCCTCGTAATTATAACAGACCTCTACACTGAACCAGGCTCTGACCTGACCAGGCAGTTATAATTTCATCAGATGCATGATGATTGGTGTCTGATAATTACGTAGGTGTGTGTAGGAGGTCGGAACCACACATTCAAATTGCAAACGTGTTTCAGTAGTGGCACACATTATATACAGTCAGTATCTACAAGAAGAGTGCACCCTTCAGTCCTGGTGAGCAACCTGGCTTCAGAAGCTACAGTTCAGTACCACATATTTGTTCCAGCCATTAACTACATCAGCTGATTCTAATTAGAACAACTCTTCAGCCAAGTAGAAGACTAAATTATGGAAATCATGTTTATTAAGTGCACAGGTACAACCAGATGATTTGCAATTTATGGTATTGAATTCTAGGTTTTTGAATCCATGTTGCCCATCAGTGCTCTTCAGTTAGTACTCTAAGACTTAAAGTCATTTTAATCCTTGATGAGATAACATAGTGCTGAGCTCAGCTGCTGGGTCTCCTCCAGGTGGATGTACTGGACTGACTGGGTAGAGGAACCCGCAGGCACCAACCGCGGCAGCATCAAGCGGGCCTGGATGGACGGCACCAACGCCGGCGTCTTCCTTACGGCCAAGACCGTGCTGTGGCCCAACGGCCTCACGCTGGACATTCCACAGGGCATCCTCTACTGGGTGGACGCTTTCTATGACCGCATCGAGATGGTGTTTATCAACACCACAGAGCGCAAGGTCAGGCATATATATATATAAGGGAGTCATATTACGTCTTGGCATTACAAAATGGAAATTAAAACTTTGTTTGTTTAGAGAATGTTTTATTAGAACCTTTGGTGTCTGGTTCTCTCTCTGTCTTGGATTAGACTGTGTATGACGGACCGGAGTTGACCCATGCCTTTGGCCTGAGCCACTACAAGAATTTCCTGTTTTGGAATGAGTACCGAGGTGGCGGCATCTACAAGGTGGATATTAACACCAAGAACGTCACCCTCTTGCGCAACGAGCGACCACCCATCTATGAGATCCGCACTTATGACGCTCAACAGCAACAAGGTAAATGCTTGAACAAGCCCCGACTGGTGTATAAAAAATGGCTCTACACTAAGCAATTCCACTTTTTCCTAGTTCCTATTTTCTTCATTCTCACTGAACACGATTGTATGTATGTGGTCGTTCACCAGGTTCCAACATGTGTCGTGTGAATAACGGAGGCTGCAGCAGTTTGTGTCTGGCCATCCCCAACGGCAGGACGTGTGGCTGTCCAGATGACCAGATCCTCGACTCCTACAATGTCACTTGCCAAGGTTAGTCAAACAATGTGGTCACCAGACAATTTGTAGGTGAAGACTTTAAAACATCATTGGAATGGAGGACTAGTGTTGTTTTGTCCCTCTGAGCCACCGTCAGTAAGACTTACTTTCCCTTGTCTCTCTCTCTTCTCACAGCCAACCCATCCTACCAGCCTCCCCCTCAGTGTCAGCCTGGAGAGTTTGCCTGCAAGAACAACCGCTGCATCCAGGAGCGCTGGAAGTGTGACGGGGACAATGACTGCTTGGACAATAGCGATGAGTCGCTGGATCTCTGCCGTGAGTGAGATGCCATGAGCCACACTGGTGCACACTGCAGCAGTTCAGGCCTGAAAGTTCAGTGCTTGTTTTAGTACACTTAGGCTCTGCCCAGTTCTCCCCCAGCTTATTGTTCGTCATGAGATGATGCGGCCTGAAAACATGTTTTTGCTTCTCTATTTTTCTGTCTATCTGTGCCCCTCTCTCTCTCTGTCTCTCACTCACTCCCTCCCTCTCTCTCTCTCTCTCTCTCTCTCTCTCTCTCTCTCTCTCTCTCTCTCTCTCTCTCTCTCTCTCTCTCTCTCTCTTTCGCTCTCACTCTCTCTCTCTCTCTCTCTCTCACACACACACACACACACATTTGTTTAAATCCTTTATTATGTGATTAGGTATTTTGCTTGCAGCCACACTTTAAAAATGAGACAACAGCAGGTTGTGGGAAGGGAAACTGTAAACAATGACAAGGACAGCTGATTTATAAATAATCCAGACCAGACATGGACATTCTGAATCAGACAAAAGCTCATGTGTCTGTTTTCTTTTCCAGACCAGCACACCTGCCCTGCAGACCGCTTCAAGTGTGACAACAACCGCTGCATCCCACTGCGCTGGTTGTGCGATGGGGACAACGACTGTGGCAATGATGAGGATGAGTCAAACACCACCTGCTCAGGTGCATGCCCACACATTCTCTCTCTGTCTCTCTCGGTCTTGCTGTCTCTCACACATACACACACACTCTCTCTCTCTCACACTCACACACACACACACACACACACACACACACACACACACACACACACACACACACACACACACACACACACACACACAATAACTCAAGTAGTATCAAGCAGTTCCTCTGAGATTTTCCTATTGAAATGGTCACAAATCAAAATTTGGACGGAAATCCAGCGACTGTCTTCTCCACTTCCATTTATGGCCTTTAATACTGCCAATCTGTCATGCCCACAGTTTACACACTGCTGTAGATGCCAAGCTGTGTTCAATTCAATGTGGCAATGTTTCGTCCCATCAATTTTTATTCTGCATCCGGGCCTCGCTAAGGTGGGATGTGCACACAATTACTGTCTTTTTTATGCCTGCAGCTCGCACCTGTCCACCCAACCAGTTTGCCTGTGCCAGTGGGCGCTGCATCCCCCAGTCCTGGACCTGCGATCTGGACGATGATTGTGGCGATCGCTCCGATGAGCCTGCCTCGTGTGGTGGGTGCTGGAGCCCCTTGTGCTTCTCCTCCTTGTATATTTTATTTATTATATTGTTTCATGATCTTTATTCTATTTAAATGCTCCTATCTACTGTTTTATACTCTGTGCATCTGCTGACATCTTGCTGTACTCCTATAATGACAATAGACTTTTACCACTCTTCTCCACTCTAATCTTCTCCATTCTACTCTACCTTGTAAAATCTACAGAACCACAGATATGACTATAGCCAAATATGACTGACATGTAGACTTTCTGTGTGTGTGTGTGTGTGTGTGTGTGTGTATACGCACACACATATATGACTAAACTATATTGCTGTTGTTACTGCAGCATATCCTACCTGCTTCCCGCTCACCCAGTTCACCTGTAATAATGGCCGCTGCATCAACATCAACTGGCGTTGTGACAATGGTGAGTATGTGCGGTGAGAGCCTTTGATGAACAGGCTTTCTGCCTATACATTGTTTTTTTATGTATTTTTATTGTCTTTCTTTGTGTCCTTGTGTGTGTGTGTGTGTGTGTGTGATGATGCAGACAACGACTGCGGAGACAACAGTGATGAGGCAGGCTGCACTCACTCCTGTTCAGGGGTGCAGTTTAAGTGCAACAGTGGGCGCTGCATCCCAGAGTACTGGACCTGCGATGGCGACAATGACTGCGCTGACCACAGTGATGAGACTCATGCCAACTGCACCAACCAGGGTGAGGTGGATCAAATAGCACATAGGTCTCCTTCTGTAGGGTGCTTCATTAGTACTAAGAACGTTCTCAGGGAGCCAAATGTCCCAGCTTTACAATATCACCACCAGTAAAAATAGAAGTTGTAATTTATCATGAATCTGTTCATTTTTAGACCCTCCAAAATATGCCGACCTGTGTTGTTGGGGTTAAGATTTGCAGTTGTTAATGGCCTATTAAGAGGAATAAGAAAAACAATCTTGTGTGACCCAAGTATTCCCACACAGTGAGCAACATTAGTGTAATATTAGTGTCACCTTCACACCTGCTGGCAGTGAAAGCACATAGTTTCTGGAAATGCAGCCTGTTGTGCCAGCCTGCCTCTGCCCACCATGTAGTTAAAAAGTCTAAATGCAAAGCAGAGAGCTGAGTGCTGATGTGCTTGAGATGCCACAGGTTTGCCAGATGTGGTCTGCCAAGCCCTCTCCGCATTTCTCACTTAACCACACTCAACAATAGGGCTCTTTTTGTAGCTCGCAAATCCCTCCGCACTGCCAGGAAATGTTAGTGTTTACCACATGGAGGGCTACAGCTTTTTTAACATCTTGTTATTGATTCCATGTTGAAAACGGGGAAAACATTAGCAGGTCCTAACAGTGGCAGAAGGAGTTACTTCGGGGGTTTGGATCTGTTGAGGACAGGCGGCACGCCAAGCCGAGGCTCTGTGTTTGTCAAGCTAAACGAGTGGTTGGGGGTTACGGGGGGACTTAGCGAGTTCTCTGTCTCTCTCAAACACACACCACACACACACAGACACAGACACACACACACACACACACACAGAGAGACTGGGTGAAAAAGGGGGGGGGTCTGGGTTTAGCTATAGTCGCGGCCTCGGGCAGCCCTTTCAAGGCTGCACTGCCCTCTTAGTTTCTTCTGCACGCAACCAGCCTGGCACCACACAGCAACCCCACCTCCCTTGTTGTTCCCACTAGCAGAGACATGTCTTCAGCACCCATCACAAGAACAGAAGACCAGTGAAGGAGGGAGGTGGAGTGCAGGAGAGGGAGAGGGAGAGAGACAGAGAGAGACAGAGAGAGACAGAGAGAGACAGAGAGAGACAGAGAGAGACAGAGAGAGACAGACAGAGAGAGAGAGTCTAACGTTCCCTGTCTGGAAGTCATTTGGGCCCTGGAGAGCATGAAATGTGGGAGCTTGGCTGATTGTGGAGCTTGGCGGTGCACAGTGCCAAGCACCAGCACCTTTACCCTCTCACCCTGTGCCAACATCTGACCTTTTTCTGTGAAAAGGGGACAGACCGTCATCGCTTTCTTTTCCAATCCTTATTTCACCCTAATGATCATACGCCCTCGCTGTGTTCGGGGCCACATGGGAAACTAAGTCTCCTTAATGTTTGGCTTGGACACTGCCCTCCCATGCCTCCAGTCCCTCTTGTTTCTGACACTTGTTCTGTGAGGGATGACGTCAAAGATGGCTGTCGGCTAGCTCATTACCGTTAGGGCTGCTGGCCAGTGTGGTGCCTGGATGGATCTTGTCCATTCAACTGCTGGCCTTTATTTTTCCAAAGTGTTTCTCATGATCTGGCTCACACTCATTCTATTTCTTGTTCTGCTTCCCTCCTTTTCTCCCTCCCTCTATCCCTCTCCATTCGTCCATCTCAGCCACCCGTCCCCCTGGCGGTTGCCACACAGACGAGTTCCAGTGCCGCATGGATGGCCTGTGCATCCCCATGCGTTGGCGCTGCGATGGCGACACCGATTGCATGGACCTGAGCGATGAGAAAAACTGCGAGGGCGTCACACAAATGTGTGATCCTGCTGTCAAGTTTGGCTGCAAAGACTCGGGTTAGTGTGGTCAAGTTGGCTGTGTTTGTTTGTTTGTGAAACTGCACACTAACTTTTTTACTGAAGTGAATAATGAAAAGATACAACATGATTATACAATATAATGTATTGTGCCAAATGGACACATTTGCTTCACATGTAATGCCTCGTGGAGTACCAAAAGATACTATACACAGTAAAGGTATCGAGTGTAGGGGCATTTACAATTCAAAGAACAAACTTCTAACCAGTGTCTTGTATGTAGAAAAGAAAAGCGAATTACTGTAAAAGTTTTTGATGTGGCCAAGTCGAGTTTTCTTCTAGACTAAATTCTGATTTATTGTAAGCCTCTACAAGGTCTTCATGGTGACATTCATTGTCACAGGAAAGAGATTCATATGATCATCAGAAAGATCAAGCAAGATTATTTAATATAAAACAGGTCTTTATATTTCTTTCTTTTTATACACACACACACACAGCTCGCTGCATCAGTAAGGCCTGGGTGTGTGATGGGGACAGCGACTGCGAGGACAACTCTGACGAGGAGAACTGTGAGCCGCTGGGCTGCACGGCGTCCCATCACGTGGTGTGTGCCAACAACGACACCATCTGCCTGCCCCCAGAGAAGCTGTGTGATGGCAACAATGACTGCCCTGATGGCTCTGATGAGAAGCTCTGTGGTAGGACACACACACATACACACACACACACACACACACACACTCCATGTGTCCTGCTAGCTGGAACAGATAAACCCTCCAACGCACACGTGGCACACACACCCACTCACAAACACACATATGCACTAGTCCATATGTAATTTTGGCTGGAACAGATCAACCCTCCAACACACACATACATACAAACACACACAAACACACCTGTGTGCACACACATGTACACTCACACACCCATGCTCTCTCACCCACACACACATACACACACACTATTTCTTGTGTCCTGCTGCAAAACATCAACCCGCCAATACAAACATACACACACCCCCCCACACAAACACTTATGCGCACGCACAAGACACAGACACACACACACACACACACATACACAAGACAGATGTATAAACAATAAGTCATAAATACCCTTAGCAAACATAAACACAGTCAGACTTGCACTTGTACCTAATACTGTACCTGTTCACAAGCTCAGTGACGAGGCCAACAGTCCTGTAAGTGAGTTTGAGTTCAGAGTAACACTGCGCAGCCATGAGAGGATGGTGAAATAAATGCCCTCACCATCATGCCCTCATTAATTACTTTCCTCACCCTTCCCTCTCCCACTCACTTACCCGCAGTGAATTACTCTTGAGAATACACAGCACCACAGCATACCACTAGGCACACTTATTCTGTTCATTCATTATTCACACTCTCTCTCTCTCTCGCTGGCTCTCTCTCTCTCTCTCTCTCTCTCTCTGCAGACCTGTGTTTGCTGAGTGGGTGCAGTCACAA
The DNA here is from genome assembly GCA_027475355.1 of Coilia nasus. Taxonomy (NCBI): domain Eukaryota; kingdom Metazoa; phylum Chordata; class Actinopteri; order Clupeiformes; family Engraulidae; genus Coilia; species Coilia nasus. The sequence goes on along the minus strand of CM050206.1, from coordinate 4,415,437 downwards.
CTGCAGCATAGCGCCCGGAGAGGGCATCATGTGCCTGTGCCCGGTGGGCATGGAGGTTGGCCCAGACAACAAGACATGCCAGATCCAGAGCTTCTGCGCCAAGCACCTCAAGTGCAGCCAGCGCTGCATCCAGGACAAGTTCAGCGTCAAGTGTGCCTGCTATGAGGGCTGGGCCCTGGACACAGACAAGGAGAGCTGCTACAGCACAGGTGAGACTGGAGGAGTTGAAGAAAGCAGAGAAGAACTAGAAAAGCACTCAGAGAACACAGACCTCTGCCAGCGCAGCTCAGATCACCACCAAAATCTAACCACTTTTAAGTTAGCCTATGTTTGACCTACCCTGAAAATTTCATCAAAATCCATCCATGACTTTTTAAGGTATGTTGCTAACTAACAAACAAATGCAGATGATTACATAAACTCTGCTGGCGGAGGTAATAAGGGATAAAAAGTTGAAGGACAGAACATCAGATGGAGCAGATGGAGATAAAACACATGCAAAGTTGAAGAGAGGAACTGAACAAGGTGGAAGATAAGTGGACAGACTGAGTTTTAATCGTCAGGGCTATAAAGGAGGGAGGGAATTTATACTGAAGGGGAATTAAGAAAATAGGGAAACAGGACTGTGACAGAATTTGTGGACTGATGCATTTAGGAGGAATAGAGTCTGAGAAGTTATTACAAGGTGACAGATGGTATGATTTTCAGTGGTGAAAGCACATTAGAAATGTATGAGTTTCGCACAAAGAAAACTGAGTAACATCAAATGTAAATTTCAGATTTTTAGAAGTTCTTTTTTATGTCCAATGCATTTTTCACTGGCCTCTTTATTTCTGCTCCCCACAGCACATATCTCAAATATACTCATTCACTTCAGAAAGTCTTTTGAAAAAAATGGCATGATGCAATACTCTCTCCATCCTTTGTATTTGCATATATTATTCACAAGCTCTCACTTTCTGTGAATTTATATTCTCTCATTTCCCTGCCTCAGGTCCTCAGTTCTCTAGGCTTTGGTTTCAGCCTTGCCCGCATTTTGTCTTCCCCTCTTGTTTCCCATGCTGCTGCATCCCCCCTTTTTCACCTCCTGTCTTACCGCCCCCTGTTTTGTGTTTCATTTCTGATCTCTCTCTTTTCTTCTCATCCTCTCGTCACTTTTCAACTCATTTAATTTTACCTGCTTTTGCCATGAAATAGCCATATTGCTCAAAATGGCAATCAACAAGAACAACTTCTCAACAAACAACAAACAAAATGACAATGAACTAAAAAACTTGTCAACAAACAACAACAACAAACACTTCTCTCCTCAGACCCGTTCAAGCCCTTCATCATCTTCTCCAATCGACACGAGATCCGACGCATCGACCTCCACAAGGGCGAGTTCAGTGTCCTAGTGCCGGGCCTGAGGAACACCATAGCGCTGGACTTCCATTACAATGAGAGCCAGCTCTACTGGACCGATGTGGTGGAGGACAAGATCTACCGAGGAACGCTCTCTGAGAATGGTGGTAAGAGTCTCCTCTCTTTCAGCAAATGTGTGAATTCTTTATATGGACACCCCCCTGCAGATGGAAATGAAACATGTCATTGAGGGGGTCCTTAAGTAAACACACACACAGACTAGAGAAAAATATAATCTAATAGAAAAGACACATCACTATACACTTACCCGCACAAGCATAAGCTCTCTACTACTGCAAATTCCCTGTATGGACACATGAGCTTCTGTTGTACACTAGGTACAGAACACCTAAAAAATTAGACCATATTGAAATAGAAAATGGTACGAGTCCTTAGTATGTTTTTGTACGTCAGCATATGTGCTTACAGAAAAGAGCAAAAATAATTAAATAACCAATGCTATCAGGAGCAAAAGTTGGCCAAGCTAAACAATACAAAAAAAAAAACAGCAATTGCTGAAACTAGTGAGCCTGAGCTATCATTACCTGTTCACAATAACCATGAAATTGCCATGGTTTTCATTCAGGAGCTGCAGACTTTAAACATTCCTTTTTTATGCATTTAAATTTATGCAAAAATCTCCTGTGTTCAGCCTTACATAACTACATAATGCCTATAAATGTTATGGCTCAGTAATGCTTTCTCCCCTCCCCCGCTTCTGCCCCTTCGGTTTCAATGGTCAGGTGGGTGTCGGCCCGTCTCATTGTCTTCCCAGCACAGTATGCCGCTTTTCCCAGGGCATTGTGGTACAGCGGTGCCCTTTTGCCAGGAACGAATGTGCTGTCCTCTCCGAAGTGAAGCAGAGTGGAGAGAGGCCGGAGGAATGGCTTGTTGTGGTCTTTCATTTTTCTCCATGTTGCCTCACATGACCACAGCTCAGCAATTAGAGTTCTATAGGAGCGCTGATACACATGCATTCACTCTTTCTATTGTCTCTCTCCCCCCCCCCCCCCACCTCCCTCTCCCTTCTTCTGTTTCCTTCCTTCACTCACACAACTAGACACACACACACAGACCAGACACTCAATAAGCTCATCCTGTCTCCAAGTGTTCTGCTTGTAGATCAGTTCCTGCTGCTTCCCATTTAAGGTTTCTTGGAATCAACCAGAAGAAAAGAAACTTTAGCCAGGCATGTCTGCCAACAGCCCCATGAAGGCGCCTCCTCCTTCCTCCCTCTCCTTCTTCTCTTTTCTTCTCTTCTTTTTCTCCCTCTCATCTTCTCCTTTTTCTTCTTTCTCTACTTCTCTCCTCCTCCTTCTGTTTCTTCTTTTCTTTTTCCCTACTTCTCCCACCCTCTCCATCTCTTTTTCCTTCACTCCTCCTCCTCCTCCTGCCACTTCCTCATCTTCTCCTTATCTGGCCTCCTGAAAGTCTGTCTGCATGGGTCTGATGTAGCTGCAGGATCTGCATGTGTGACTCTCAAGCCATGGATGGAACCTCAAAGGGTTCAACCTCAAAGGGAAAAAAGCAGAAACAAAGTCATCATTCTCAGAATGATGAAGAGCCTCATTCCCAGAAAGCACAGCAATGGAGAAACACAGAGTCACGCATGAGCATCTCATTATGACTGGCAGAGGGCATTATGGTTTGTGGGCCATCACTGAAGTGCAAGAGGAAAGCTTGTGGTGTTGTTGCCTTTGTCAGTGCCCCCCTCCCCACACCCCGATGCTTTGTGGTCAGCCTGAGGGATCTCCCTCGTCTGTGGAGTGGCACTAGGTATAAGCTCTGTCTGAAAGATCGGTCTTAGATTGTGCACCATCGTGGGATGTAATGAAGCAATGCATTGTGTGATGTGATATATGGGTTGTGAAATATATATATATATAAAGAGAGAGAAAGAACAGTTACAGGCTGCTATTGAAAAGGGCGGAACCACTGAAAAGTGTTAGTGTTTTTGTTGAACAGATGTCACCCTTCTTTGCCCAACCTAACACTGATCAGGAATATAGTATAGCAGATGTTTTTCTGTTTAAAAGGACAGTAAAGGTAACATGGCCAGTAAAGGTTCATTTTCTGCCACTTTATTCCTATGTGATCAAGTTTTTAAAATGATAATTAATCATTAGACAACACTCTTGCAATTACATTTGTGTGGGTAACGTCCGCTGTGCTGTGTAAGTAAGCCATGATTCAGGAGTATTGGGTGCCTCAGCACTTCTGGAATTGATTAGGGTCTACAAATGGTTGGAGGAAAAAGGCTAATATTGGCAGGAAACTTGAAGAACTTCCAAAAGCTTGCACCGCATCCTTCACAGAACAGTGGCGGGTTTCCAGAAGACAACTGTGCAGGTGGATGAGAGTCAGAATTAGAATTAGAGTCAGAATAGTAATCAGAATTACTAGATTCAAAAACAGATGCCTTACAGATCCTCATCTGGCAGCCTTATTCAATACAGCCCAGGAAACACACAGTCAGCAGTGAAGACGCTCAGGAATGCTGGCCATCCGGGCAGACTTTCAAAGAAAAAGCCACTGTCGGGGGGGACTGAAATGGCTGGAGAAAAGGAAATTGGCACGGGGTAAAAGAAGTCTGAAAATAGTCAAATAGTCAAATCTACAAATGTAAAGTTGAGGTGTTTTGCATCATTTAGGAGACATTTCCTTCAGTGCAGAACAAAAGAAAAAATGCTAGAAGTGAGCTTAGCACTACCTCCCAGGCACGCTGAAGAAAATAGGATGATTTTGTTGTGCTTTTGAGGCAATTTAAGCCCCACGTTAAGAGACCCAAGATGTTGTTCGTCATCATGCAGAACCTTTAGTAAAGAAGCAGTCAAGCTGTAATACTGCAACATTTGTTTGAAAAGGGTGTGCTTTCAAAGCTAATTATTAACCTCAGCGAATCATTAGTTCTCTTTTTTAACTTCCTTGACTTTTTCAGTTATTGTACGATATGTAATAGAAAAAAACGTTTTTCTGGAATATTTTTTTTCTCGGGATGACAAACTTTTGAACAACAGTCATCACAATGTCAGAGGCTTTCACCTTGAACATGTTTAATTTCCCTATTTGAGGGTTTGTCAGTTCCGATTCCTGTAATGTGCAGTGAATTTTTATACAAAAAAAGTTCAACAAAAAAATTAGGTAATGCCATTTTTGTATATTTTAACAAAGCCTATTCTTACTTCGCAAACATAGTATGTAGAATATGCCATAGAAATTATGTGATCTGACTGTACAGTGATGACAACAATCAGGTTTGGATTTGGTTTATTTTATTTGTTTTGTAGGTAAAGTTGGTCATCTGTAGAACAGTCATCATCCATCTGACATCATGCATCTGACAGATTTTCTCATGGTGCAGTAGGTTGTAATGAGTTATTTATAGGGGTAATGGCTGTATGAGCAAAAATATTTCTTTACCACTTAATATTGCACTTTGGGACCATAAAACTTAATTCAGAAAAAGAAGCTTCAACTTAGTGTGCAAAGAGTGGGTGTTGCTAGTGGTAATTGTGCCAGTTGTCTGCTTTTTGCTATACAGGGACCCTATGTTATGGTATGACTCACAAGTAAGTCCAGTACAGCATTTAACAACTTTGTTCAGAGCGAATCCGTTCTTAAGAGATATGTTTCCAAAGCATAAAACCAAAGAAAATATAAAATTGATTCAAGAAAAACACATCAGAATGTGTGGAATGTCTGAAAGTCGAGCTATGTCCTCAAACAAAATAACACCCATTCCCTATTTTATAGCTTCATATTTCACCTCATAGTCCAGCTTTGAATCAATATTTGTCACAAGATATTTGTAAGTTTAATTTACCCTGTCTAACCCTTAGAGGATATGACTCCTGAAGACATGTATGTGGATATCTAAAATCCCAAAGCCAACAATATGAATCTTTTTCCTCCTGACATCCTAACAGCACTGACCAGTTTTGAGGTGGTGATCCAGTATGGCCTGGCTACCCCTGAGGGTCTGGCTGTAGACTGGATCGCTGGGAACATCTACTGGGTGGAGAGCAACCTGGACCAGATTGAGGTGGCCAAGCTGGATGGCACCATGAGGACCACCCTGCTTGCTGGAGAAGTGGAGCACCCACGCGCCATCGCCCTCGACCCCAGAGAAGGGTACGGTTGTCCTTTTCCTTGGACGTTTTGCAGTGCTACAGTGGACCAAAATGACCTTTATGATTTGTAATGAGCAGTGTAATATAGTAGCCAAGTTTTGTAGAATCGTAGCAGAAAAAAATAATGATACTTTGACACAGAACTAAACACAAACAAATGTGTCTTTAATTCAGATACATTTATGATTACATGGGTAATACACTTTACTGACCTCAAGATTACTTAAACCCTTTTTATTATCTTGTAGTCAGATATGTTCCCATGGTCATTACTGTGTGGGAGGAGTCAGAAGCCCATTCTGTCTGACCCATTATAGAACACACCGTGATGAGGTTTACATCAGCCCTGTGGGATACCGGATCCTGCTATGCAGATCCATGTGTATTAGCCTTTTCATGCTGATGATTAAAACTGATACTGGGTATTGAAATTGGTAACTACACCCCATGAGATTCTTTGATAATGACAGCACAAGCCCTGCAGGCAGTGTATTATTATGATTTAGCTGAGTGCCCGGCGTGTCATACTGAATGCTGCAGGCGTAAAACCTGTTCGCCTCCTGCAGTGGGGGAATGATGCTAATGTTAGCTGAGCCCCATGTGAGTTTCCAGCTGGGAGTCACCTTTAGTTGTCCTCTCTTGTTTGTTCGCTCACTTGTCCCCATCATTTCTTGCTCCTGTCACGTATTTATTTCTCTCTCTCTCTCTCTCTCTCTCTCTCTCTCTCTCTCTCTCTCTCTCTCTCTCTCTCTCTCTCTCTCTCTCTCTCTCTCTCCTCTCTCCCTCTCTCCTTCCCCCTCTCTCCCTCTAGAATTCTCTTCTGGACAGACTGGGATGCTAGCTCCCCCAGAATTGAGGCGGCCTCTATGAGTGGCGAGGGACGGCGCACCATCCACAGGGAGACGGGAAACGGCGGCTGGCCCAATGGCCTTACAGTGGATTACTTAGAGAGGCGCATCTTGTGGATTGACGCAAGGTAAGTCTAAGGACATGCAAAATCTATATAGTACATTTATTTATGGCAAATAAGTTTGTCTAGAAACACAACTTTTTTCATTAAAAGATGTAAAGGAGGCTTACATTGCACTTATGAGCTCACAGATGTGAGTACGTACACATTAATAAACACCTTATTAGCTTAAGTGGTAACATTTTTGTCACCTCACAGGTCAGATGCCATTTACTCTGCCGCGTATGATGGTTCCGGGCTGATCGAGGTCCTCCGGGGACACGAGTACCTGTCGCACCCGTTTGCCGTCACCATGTATGGGGGAGAGGTCTACTGGACGGACTGGCGCACCAACACGCTAGCCAAGGCCAACAAGTGGACAGGCCATGACGTGACAGTGGTCCAGCGCACCAACACGCAGCCCTTCGACCTTCAGGTGTACCACCCGTCCAGACAGCCTCAGGGTGAGTGTGCAGCCTTAGATGCTCTAGCAGATCAGACTGCTCCTGTCTGGCCTTTCATCCTCCCCAGGCGACAGACAACGCCTCCACAGGCTCCTGCAGACAATGACTGCAGCAGGCACATCCAGTGCTGTGTTATTCATCATGCACAAAAACACCCTGTTGCCTTTTTCTCTCATTCTTTTCTCTGTCTTCTTTCTTTGCCTCTGTCTGTCTGACTGTTTGTCTGTCTGACAGTCTGTCTGTCTTTCTGTCTACATCTATTTTTGTCCCATGTCTCTATTTAACCTGACCTTATCCACCTCTGTGTCACTGCCTGTATACTATTCTCCATCTGTCTGTTTTCTCTCACTATCTCTCTACCCACCTTTTTTTTTCCTAACTTTTTTCCCCTCTTTTCCTTTCTCTCTCTTATTCACTCTCTTACCGTCTGATACCTTTTGACCTTTTAGAAGCTGTAAGCGTTTTCAGCCGTCCATGAAAGCTCAGATGGTTGCCGAGACATTGGCCGGGTGTTGTGGGATGGGGGGTGGGGAGTGGTGGGGAGTAAGGCCGTTGCGGAGCACCGTCACGGCAGTTATCCCAAGCTCTGTGCCGGGGCAAAGATAAAGACGCCCCAGAGCCACTCATCCTTGTCAGTTACTGTGCAGACTTGAGGTGAAAAAAAGGAGCTTGTCTGGTTTTCCAAGGAAGCCGTCAGTCATGCAGCAGACTGCCGTAGGACTCGGAGCATTGTGCCGGAGCCAAGCGGGGCAGAGGAGTAGGGCTGCGCTGACTGATGGCTCAGTCCAGGCACACTGACACCGGCTGACAAGGCCTGTCAGAGTCACGTCGTCTCTTTCGCTCCCTTCCCGCGAATCTCACCATCCCTCGACGACCCTTCAGTTCAATTAAAGCAGTGCAGTGTAGGTCAGCTTAATGGGGAAAATGGCATGTCTTTTTTTCTAGGCATGAATTGGAAGCAGGAGAGTGAAGCAATGATTTCTCATTCTTCTTTTACGTTTATTTTTGCTCTTTCTCTCTAAGTTTTACTAAAACATGCACACACTTTTAAATGATGTACTGCATGTTCCTCTCTCAATTTACTTGACCTCATTTACCCAACTTGGCTTTGAAGTAGTAATGTATTTTCTAGAAGTTAGCCAAGTATATTTTGTTTATAATTTGATGCTTATAGTGTTGTACGTTGCTTTGGAGAAAAGCATCTGCCAAATACTGTAACTGTAATGCCAGTGTGCCTGTGCCAGTGTCGCTAAATGCCAGTCTATTTATGATCTCTCTCTCTCCCTCTCTCCCTCTCTCCCTCTCTCTCTCTCTCTCTCTCTCTCTCTCTCTCTCTCTCTCTCTCTCTCTCTCTCTCTCTCTCTCTCTCTCTCTGTCTGTCTGTCTGTCTGTCTGTCTGTCTGTCCGTCTGTCTGTTCCACAGCTCCAAACCCTTGCGCTGGTAATGGTGGCAGAGGGCCCTGCTCTCACCTCTGCCTCATCAACTACAACCAGACCTTCTCGTGCGCCTGCCCTCACCTCATGAAGCTCCAAGCTGACAATCACACATGCTTCGGTATGCTACACTACACTACACGTGATACTTCATTACCAATCATGGGTTATCCACAGTGGTATCATCAATCTACGAGGATCAACGTATGACTGGCTACAGACACAGTACATGTTCTGTTGGTCTGCCACTACTCATTACTGAGAAATGAGGCAGCTTTTGTGTGCAGGAATAGCCTAAACTTCAAATGTAATCAGTGTGCACAGTGTGTTTGGGATAGTGGAAAGTAAATGCGGAGCTGTGCATGTCTGCAGTGGTCAACTTCAATTGCTGTTTCAGAGTAAAACAAAAAAAAGAGCCTTTTATTGTAGTCATACACAAATGAAACACTATGGCAATGGGTGTGTGTGTTTGTGTGTGTGTGTCCCACATCACACAGTTTTTTGTTGGGTATGGGGCTGCCTTCATTTCCTCCCTCAGAGCTGTCAAATGAATTCATATATTACACTGTAGTAGAATGTATGTGCTGTTTGGTCTACACTGGCCTATTGTGTCCTCATTGGCAGTTACTTAATGGTATGTGTGCTGAATTTAATATTCCAAAGAGAGGAAAGAAATATGATAAAGATGGCTGGGGGAGCGGGTGGGGTATTGAGAGTGTGGAGTGATTTTTTTTTTTCTTTTTTTTTTTTTCTGGCTGTTTAAAAGAGGGGTCTAGGGAGCAGGGCTGCTTGCTGTAAAGGGGGAGGGGGTTGTTTAGTATGCAGAGGAGCTGTCTCCATTAGGCCCTGCGTGAATCCTGAGGGTAAGGGGAATGGAGGACTCTTCCAGGTGAAACTTGGGCCAGGCCAGGCCAGGCCAGGGCAGCTACGCAGTCTTGTCTTCTGTCTCTTTCTCTCTGCTTCCTGGTATGCCTCCACACACCATCCCCACTTTCTCTCTCTCTCTCTCTCTCCCTCTCTCCCTCCCTCCCTCTCACTCGTGGATGTTTTTCTCTTCATTCTCTGACTGCTCCCCTGGTACCACTTTACTGCAGCACAACGAGCACATAGCTCTCAGCATGTGACCTTCCCCCCAGTGGTCCACATTGTAAAGCCATTTAGAAAAACAGCCCTGTTTTTGAAAACGCCAAAGGTTAGGGCAAGTTGGGGCCCGACAAAAACAGTGGACTTGGGTCTTTGTTCTGAGGCTCATTCAGATGTCTGGGGCTTCGCAAATTTCTCCCCAGACACTGCAGTTGCTGCAGATATTCAATAAAAGGCATTTGTTTGAGTGTAATTGCTTTATCAGGATATTGTGAGGGAGGGCGTGTAAGTGATCGGCCTTGAAACGAACAGTCGAAGCAGCCCATCTTTCTTATTAAGGGTGTACCATCACACTGGTGTAATGAGAATGTTGGGAGAAGAGAAGATCTAGGGAATGTGGAATGTGATGTGATGTGATATTTTAAAATCTCTTTTTAAATGTTAAACTCACTAATGCTTAGACAAGTGGCCTTTTCTTTTTTTTCCCTGTTGTTTTATTCCCCTTGTCATTCAGAGTCACGACAGTTCCTGCTGTATGCCAGGCAGATTGAGATCAGGGGGGTGGACCTGGACAACCCTTATTACAACTACATCATCTCCTTCACCGTGCCCGACATCGACAACGTGACTGTGGTGGACTATGACGCTGTGGAGAAGAGGATCTACTGGTCGGACGTGCGCACCCAGACCATCAAGAGGGCCTTCATCAATGGCACTGGGGTGGAGACGGTGGTTTCAGCCGGTAAGGACTAAAAAGGGAGATTATTCTACTCGCAGTCTTAGCTGTAGCTTCAAGATGGCTAGATGTATACCCACTCACTACTTTTGTAATGCTAATGTTTATGCTATGTAGGACAAACTGTACATATGCTAGATAGCTACATGTCTACACAATCACTTATGTGATGCTGTGATAGGTGAATGAATTAATACCTTATTACCTTTTAATGCTAATGTAGGACAAACTGTATCTGTATGCTGTAGCGCTGTTCAGGGTATTCCTAAAGTCTGGCTACATTGTAAATCACTTTTTATAACTAATGTATTGTTATTATATGTATTATTTCAATTCAGTTAAGTGAATTTTTTATTTATTTATTTATTTATTTATTTTAAGAAAAGACGTACGTGTTGCCTATATGTCCATACATAATGCAACCAGACTATGCGACACCCTGTAAGATGGGTTTAGATTGTAGTGCTGAATGGCCTAATGTTTGCATATTTGTGTGTTTTTGTCAACCCAGACCTACCCAATGCCCAGGGCCTGGCTGTGGATTGGGTGTCCAGGAACCTGTTCTGGACCAGCTACGATGCAAATAAGAAGCAGATTAACGTGGCTCGGCTGGACGGTTCCTTTAAGAACGCCGTCATCCAGGGCCTGGACAAGCCCCACTGTCTGGTGCTGCATCCCTTCTTAGGGTACGGCGGGGCCTGCCACAGCATGCATTTACACACGCCTGTCATATCTGCACTCACAATGCTCCATCACATACGTCCCATCACTCAAGACTACACACACACACACACACACACAGACACACACATACAGCACATTTACACACACACACAGTCACACTCACACACAGTTTTACCCAGAAGGGAGTACTTTCACTGCTCCATCCCTCATCCAGTCCATTAGCACCACACACACTCCGACTCCCTCTCTCTGCCCTCCTTCCCGTCCCACACCTCCCTCTCCTGTGAGCAGAGAGGACCTCAGAGTTTGGCTTCCTCTGGCTTTCCCACTTTTCTCACCTGACAGGCCCTATGATGTGACTGCATGTCTCATGATGTTAAATAGCATCTGACAGCAGCTGGGGAGAGAGAGTTGCTTAGTCTCCCTTCTTGCATGTGCAACGTTTGCCATGTATTATATATTTCATCTTCCTTCTTGTTTCCCTCTTACTCCCATATACAACACACACACACATGCGCGCACACTTTGTCTTTCTCTTTATCCATTTATCTGTTTCTCTGTGTCCCACGTGTGTCTGTTTTTGTGGTGCTTTTATAGTTATTGTTCTCTTTTACAGGCATGTCAGCATAATTGACACAGAGGCAGACAGAGCGAGAGAGACAGAGAGACAGAGAGACAGAGAGAGAGAGAGAGAGAGAGAGAGAGAGAGAGAGAGAGAGAGAGAGAGAGAGAGAGAGAGAGAGAGAGCATATTCACACTGACACACAGTGCAGTACACCATTAGCACTGCTGGCTGCAGAGGTCAAAATTCCAAAAAAGTTTGTTTTTCATCTGGGGGTCACCAGGCTATGGCCTGTGACCTGCAACATACCCTATATTTAACTGGAGGAGTTGCTGTTGGAACCCCTCTAGACTCCAGAAAGCCATTTTTTTTCTCCATGACTAATGTGAAACAGCTGTGTGTGTACACGTGTGTCCGTGCGTGCGTGCGTGTGTATGTGTGGAAGGGCTATATAAGGCCAGGGTTGAGGGATGAGTACTAGTAAAGATGAACATCATGATATACTTTCAGCATAAGTCTTATGGAAATGAAAAACACCTCAAGAAAGGCGGTTTTGTGTCCTGCAAAAATCACTCTGAAACTTATAACACTGAAAAACACCTCAATAAAGGCAGCATTTCAAGCTTTGGGTCTTGTAAAATGTGAGACTCTGAGATGTATTCTTTGTTGTTAATAGCAGGGTGTCAAATATGAGTGCAATAGAGTCATGAGGCTGTGGTGGTGTTGGGCATATTATCAGGTCTGCAAATTGAACATCCGTGAGAGTTTCCAATGCACTTACTCTCAAGTGTGATATTTAATGCTTTGTCTCTTTGCTTTCTCCCCTCCCCCCCTTCTTTGTCATCTTCAGTAAACTTTACTGGACGGATGGTAACACCATCAACATGGCCAACATGGATGGCACCAACCAGACCGTCATGTTCTCCAATGAGAAAGGGCCTGTTGGTGAGTAAACTCACAGTTGGGGTAACTTTCTACTGTAACTTTCTAGGGAAGAAGGCAAGCGTTTTCCAGGAAAGATTTCCATTATCGTCGGTTAACTGCACTAAGAACCGTGTAATAATTGTGAATATCAGCGGATATCAGCACATTTTTAAGGGTGTTATGTCTCTTTGAGCTACTTCTCCTGAAATTCCTCCATGGGGTTTCCTAATTGGATTATAAGTTACAATTCTAACCTGTGGTAAATCCCCAGTGTTTCAGTGAAAGTTAACAGATACATTTGTGGACATCAAGATGACTGTAATAAAACGTGTTAGACATTTCTTTCACGTAATAAAAAAACTCTGCCTGTCTATCTGCGTTGGACAGGTCTGTCCATTGACTTTGATGAGGAGCGACTGTACTGGATCAGCTCAGGAAACAGCACCATTAAGCGCTGCAAGCTGGACGGGTCCAACCTGGAGGTGCTGGAGGCTGCCAAAGGCAAGCTGAGCAAAGCCACGGCTCTGGCCATCATGGGTAAGATTCACACACATCCTCAAAATCACATGCCACAGACAAACACACACATACACCACACACACACACACACACACACACACACACGTACGCACACACAAACACACACATACACCACACACACACACATACACCACACACACACACACACAGCTATGTTTTCTCAGTCTCTCATCATTTTTTCCTCAACATACATGCGCACACACACGCACACACACAAACATTAACACACGCACCTACATACTTTAGGTTGGATGCAGGAATATTGTATTGTTTATTGTTTAAAGAATGAATTCAAAAACTGTTTGCATGAGTGATGCCTTTGGCTCTGATCAGCTCTGACAAGTTGTGTTTTGCGTTTTTTTGCCCAAGGGAGCTGTACAGTAATGCAGTATGATACATGACAGCATGTGTTTGTGTACCAAAGGGTGAAGCTCATGTCATCTGACAGCAAGTGTTTGCATTCTGTCACAAAGATGTCGAAAAGGGCAGCTGAGCATGTGTGTGTGTGTGTGTGTGTGTGTGTGTGTGTTATGTGTGTTTATGTGTGTGTGTGTTTATGTGTGTGTGTCTTGTCATGTTGGTGTACATAGAAATGACTGAGGGGTTCGCTGGACAGTGTTGACGGTGTTTTTTGTGAGTCGAATTGTGTGTTTCTGTGAAAGAGTGGTGTGTTTGTGTGAGAGACATGACACAGATCATGAATGTTAATGACACTTCATCCATGTTTATGACTGTTGCTATTATGTGTCATTTAGTTTTTGTATTGTTAAGTTGATATTTTTTGGAATGCAGACATTGCAAAAACCGAATAACACCTATTGACAACAGTCATAAACATGAATGAAGTGTCATTAATGTTCATGATATGCATCATGTAAGGTTTATAAAGGGCTCATGTCAGCCTTGTGTAGACATCTTCAAATAAAGTGTTACCATAGACTGTGTGTCTTTTGTGAGTGTATTGTGTGTCTGTGAGAGAGAGAATTGTGTGTGTGTGTGTGTGTGTGTATGTGTGTGTGTGTGTGTGTGTGTGTGTGTGTGTGTGTGTGTGTGTGAAAGAAAGTAGACTATGTGCGTTTCTCTGAGTGAGTGGATTGTGTATGTTTGTGAGAAAAAAGAATGTGTGCATTTCTGTGCGTGAGTGGATTGTGAGTGCCTGTAAGGCAGTGAGTTATGTGTCTCTGTGAGTGAGTGCATTGTGTGTGTCTATTTAAGAGTGATGCCAGTGCTGTCTTGTGTTGGGCAGGCAACAAGCTGTGGTGGGCAGATCATGGCTCTGATCAGGTGGGCACCTGTGACAAAAGTGATGGGGGCAACTGGAAGGTTCTGAGGAACAACACCTCGCCCATGATGCACATGAAGATCTACAATGAGACCGTGCAACAAGGTGTGTTTGTGCTTGTGTTTTTGTGTGAGTGTATGTCTGTTTGTGTGTGTGTGTGTGTCTGTTTGTGTCTGTTTAAATGCAGCCATGATTCCAGTTTGTCCCTATATCTTAAGAGGAGTTTGTCCAAGAGTTGTGTGTCGGTGTGTGTGTGTGTGTGTGTGTGTGTGTTCAAGCACAGAAATCATTCCAGTTCATCCCTATAGCTTTGCAGGAGTTTTAACACAAGTGCTCCATCTTCAGGTGGTGTAAACCTGTGTAGCCATAACAATGGTGGATGCTCCCAGCTCTGCCTCCCCACATCCAAAACCACCCGCGCCTGCATGTGCACCGCCGGCTACAGCCTCAAGAGCGGACAGCAGTCCTGTGAAGGTACCGCACATTGCTTCCTCACACACACACACACACACACACACACACACACACACACACACACACGCAGCAGCACAGCTCTGTCAGACATTTATTACATCACATATACTAGCCAAGCACGTCTAGTTGTATTCATTACCAGTTCACAATGTATCTGGGAGATTGTAACGTGATGCTTCAGTAATGTGTGCTGTTGTTCCTGTGTGACGTTGATGGAACTCTACAGGAATGGGTTCCTTCCTGCTGTACTCTGTGCATGAGGGCATCCGGGGCATCCCTCTGGACCCCTCGGACAAATCGGATGCCTTGGTGCCAGTGGCAGGCACCTCTCTGGCGGTGGGCATCGACTTTCATGCTGGTGAGGACTGCTTGATGAGGCCACCGGGGGTACCTAATATATGACTAAATGGGTTGCGTGGACAAATTTAGCTTGTACACGTCTCTATCTATCTCTCTCTCTCTCTCTCTCTCTCTCTCTCTCTCTCTCTCTCTCTCTCTCTCTCTCTCTCTCGCTCTCTCTCTCTCTCTCTCTCTCTCTCTCTCTCTCTCTCTCCCTCTCTGTCTTACCCCATCTCTGTCTCCTCTCTCTTGCCCTCTTCCTCTCTCTATCTGAAATTGAATTCAAGTGAG
The DNA here is from genome assembly GCA_027475355.1 of Coilia nasus. Lineage (NCBI taxonomy): Eukaryota > Metazoa > Chordata > Actinopteri > Clupeiformes > Engraulidae > Coilia > Coilia nasus. The sequence goes on along the minus strand of CM050206.1, from coordinate 4,400,141 downwards.
CTTTATGTGCATGACAAAAAATGTTGAATTGCCAAAGCAAAAACGATTTATATATATAGTGTAAATTTTAATATGAAGAGTGTGTGTTGGGTGAGTTTGTTTCTGGATGTGTGTGCTCATGTATGTGCATGTGCATGTGTGTGAGTGTGCAGCAGGTTGTTGTGATGTGAGCTCTGTGTGTGTGTATGTGTGTATGTGTGCGTGCCTAAACAAGCATCCAGTCATTGTGTGGTTTGTCCCCCCGTCACCCCCTCCCCCACCTCCTCCCCCATGTAGAGAATGACACTATCTACTGGGTGGACATGGGCATGAGCACCATTAGCCGCGCCAAGAGAGACCAGACGTGGAGAGAGGAGGTGGTGACCAATGGCATTGGCCGAGTGGAGGGCATCACTGTGGACTGGATTGCAGGTTTGAGTCACCCCAGTGCACTCATCACCCTCATAACCTTTAATGCACTTCACAGGTGGCCCTTAAACTCATTCTGAATTTGTAAAGCCAGCATGTTATTTTAAACAAGGCAGGTCGGAAAAGTTGTTATACTGCTTGCTCTCTTACATACGCACACACACACACACGCATACACACACATCGGAAGGGAATACTTTCACTGGTCTGTCCCTCATCCAGTCCATTATGACCACACACTTCCTTTCTTTAATACATTAACCTACTGCTCCGTGTTTTGCCTGCCTTTCTGTCTTTTTTTTTTGTGGTCATAGTATTTAGCAGACACTTTTCTGTGTTACAGGCATACCAGCATATTTGACAGAGAGGGAGAAAGAGCGAGAGAGAGACAGACAGGGAGAGGGTCAGAAAGGTGTTGTACTGACAGCGACTGTGTGTGAGAGAGAGAGAGAGAAAGAGAGAGAGAGAGAGAGAGAAAGAGAGAAAGAGAGAGAGGGCACATTCACACTGATGCACAGAGCAGTACGCCATTAGCAGTGCTGGACACAGGTCAGAATGGCAAAAGGTTTGTAACAGGCCCTCTGTTTCAGGGGTTACTTCTGGAGGCTGTTGGAATATTACTGCCAGTAGCTCCTTAAAGAATAAAAAGTTAGATTTTCTAGAAAGCCAGGTGTGATTGCAAGGTAAAGCTGGAGATGATAAAGGCTTACATGCTGAAATGGGTAATTTGACTGAGTGCAGTGCAGTTTTCATAGATACCGCACTGAAATCGGCTTTCCCACTGAGCCATGGGAAATTACAAGATGCAGTTTACAGACATCTGTGTGGAAGTTCCAGAAAATTTAAGTATCACTTTCCGTGGGAGCCTCAAAACAGCCTTGACTGCTACTGTCAGACTACTATTCTTTCCACTGTCATTGTGAGGTTTGTTTCTACATACAGCCATTTGTCTGAGGTTTCAGACCTGACTGAATGCGTTCTTCTACGCTTGAAAGGCTTTTCTTATAAGTACTTTTCTAGCACTAGTGTTCTAGGTTTCCTGACCTTGCCAGTTATCGATTGCCTTGAAGGAGCCATATGTTAGCCTGGTAAACCCACCCCTCGTACTTCATTTCATTTTGTACAGAGGGTCTGGACCGGAATCTCTTGAGGCATTTAGCAAGTCGAAGCAAGACCGATCCAATCAGCGAACAGAGGGTGTGTTCGTTAGCCGTGACGTTGACCTTATGTGCTACATTTGAATTGTAGTGCGTAGGTAGGCTAATTGCATACGTGACGTCCAGGCATTAGCGATAGTGTAAAGGCAGATGCACTTTTTTTAAACTTCAGCAGAGTCCACACCTCCAACAAATCGTTTCTGACGGTCTCTGTTCCAGACCCTCTGTACAAAATGAAATGAAGTACAAGGGGCTGGTTTACCAGGCTAGCCATATGTAGCAATGTCACTGAACACTAAAGTCAGTAAAGTCAGTCATGTTAAAGTCAATTTAATACCATTCTTAGGATCGCTGATAAAACTTGATAACCATTATATGTCTGATAATAATAATACTTTTTTTTTTTTTTACATACTGCTCCTTTAGAATGTTCACTATTCCAAAAGTGTAAAGCTGTTAAGCTAATGTAAAAGGGTCTGTTAAGCTAATGTAAAAGGGTCAAGCACAGGTCTTTATGTCCCACCTGCTCTTTTGTCAGGCAACATCTACTGGACGGACCAGGGCTTTGACGTTATTGAGGTGGCTCGGCTCAACGGCTCCTTCCGTTACGTGGTGATCTCCCAGGGCCTGGATAAGCCGCGCGCTATCGCTGTACACCCCGCTAGAGGGTGGGTACTCTGGGCCAGGTTTGGCTCACCAGGCTATGGGAGCGGAGCAGCAGGGGGAGGAGGAGATGGTGTTCCACCAGGGCTGTTTGTGCTGGCAATGGAGGATTATTAATAAGCTAATATTTGCTCTGTGGTTATGAGTGCAGCACTGACTGGTACAGTATGCAGCTGGTGGAAAAGAGGGGGAAAAAAACTTCTCACTGTTAAAGTATCTTTTTTCTACCTATGTTTGTAGCTAGCATGTGTATTTGTCTTTGGCTGTGTTTTCTGTAAGCAGGAGGGTTGTAGCTAATAATTTGTAGCTATCTGTAGCTAACACGTGTGTGTGTGTGTGTGTGTGTGTGTGTGTGTGTGTGTGTGTGTGTGTGTGTGTGTGTGTGACTCTGCAGCTATCTGTTCTGGACGGAGTGGGGTCAGTACCCCCGCATCGAGCGCTCCCGTCTGGATGGTTCAGAGAGGGTGGTGCTGGTCAATGTCAGCATCAGCTGGCCCAACGGTATCTCCATAGATTACCCGGTCTGTACCACTCCCCACACTCACTGTCTACACACACATACACACACACACACCATATCCTCAATGTGAATAGGGTGACCCAAAAACACCTGTACTCTAACCACTGTTCCCATTAAAACTCATTGATGTACGTGTTCACTTGACTAACAGTCAAATTATACTTCACAGACATGATGCCACATAAATCAATCATCACTGTGTCATGTGCTGCTATCTGTATCATGTTATTGAGCCTGATTAAGTTAGAGTTGTGCTTACAACGTGGCCTTGTACGTGTTTGTGTGTGTGTGTGTGTGTCTGGTCCTGTCTCTGTACGTTTTGTGTATTTAGGATGGCAAACTATACTGGTGCGACGCACGTACAGACAAGATTGAGCGCATTGACCTGGAGACAGGTGAGAACCGCGAGCTGGTCCTCAGCACCAACAACATGGACATGTTTGCCGTCTCTGTCTTTGAGGAATACATCTACTGGAGTGACAGGTGAGGCTGCTCCATATGCTCTCCATTCCTTTCTCTCTTCACTTTTGTTCAGTTAGTGATGTGGATTGAAAGACAATTAGATATGTTTTAGTGGATAAAGAGTTTTTTAGAATTTTACAACTTCCCTCCTCTTTCTGTCCCTTTCCCCTATCGAACCCAGGTTTGTTGATTTAGTTTTTTTTTCATCTGGTGTTTGTGTGTGTCTTCTCTCTGTAGGACCCATGCCAATGGCTCCATCAAGAGGGGTCACAAAGACAACGCCACTGAGTCTCTGTACCTGAGGACTGGCATCGGTGTCCAGCTCAAAGACATCAAAGTCTTCAACCGGGCAAGGCAACAAGGTGGGGCAACTAATTCTTGTCGTACCCTGGTCAGGTGAAAAAGATTAAGTTTGGTCAGTCTAGTGTGCGTTGTTGGTTATGATGTTATAATATATATTGGTCATAATGTTATGATAGATGTCCTCAGTGTGTCCTCAGCGATAGGATTTTTTAAAGAAATATACTAATTAACCCTTCGTAAAAAGTTGTCTCTAAGTTGTGTGCATTGTTTTGTGGGTATGTGCAACCCCCCATAGGAACTAACGTGTGCCGGGACAACAATGGTGGCTGCCAACAGCTGTGCCTATACCGCGGCAACGACAAGCGCACATGCGCCTGTGCCCATGGCATGCTGGCGGAGGATGGCCGCAGCTGCCGGGACTACGAGGGCTACCTGCTCTACTCTGAACGAACTATACTCAAGAGCATACACCTGTCGGACGAAACCAATCTCAACGCGCCTATAAAGCCGTTCGAGGACCCCGAGCACATGAAGAATGTCATTGCGCTGGCCTTCGACTACCGCGGGGGAGCCACGGGCCCCGGAGGCCAGAGGCGCAACAACCGCATCTTCTTCAGCGATATCCACTTCGGCAACATCCAGCAGATAGATGACGACGGGACCAACCGAAAGACTATTGTAGAGAGTGAGTGCCTGTCTTTGTCTCTGTATGTGTGTTGTCTTTGTGTGTGTACAGGTTTGATGGGTATCCGTGTCTACTTGATGGCTTTGTATGTTTTTGTGTTTGGCCATGAATGAATGAATGAATGCGCGCGCGCGTGTGTGTGTGCGTGTGTGCGTGTGTGCGTGCGTGCGTGCGTGCGTGCGTGTGTGTGTTTCACAGTTCAATTGATGGGAACAATGTGAAGACTGATTGCTTCACTGATTCTATTTTTGATTGGTGGAGCCTCTGTTTTTGGTTGATGCACAGCATGAACATAGATACACACATAGTGAGAAAGGCAAGTAAGGATGTGAGAGACTGTGGCACATCTGTTCCTATTCACCTCTGGACACTTTGCTCTCAGCCCTGCCACCCTGACAAACGACTTCTACTCAGGACAAATTAGAGTAATGCCTCAGACTAAATGGCCTCTTTTCTCTGTTTTTAGCTCTAACCCAATTTAAATAGGTCTTAAATCCCGAGCAGGGATAAATTGTCGAAAGGCTAATGTTTAGCTAACTTTAGTGATACAGCTGCTCCACCAAGCCTGACATTAGTTCAGATTCAGGTTTTTGTGCTTTTTTGAAGTTCAGTCACTAAAAAACCATTTGATGTTACTTTCTAAAGGATCATTTTGATAAGAGGCAATGTGTTTGAAAGCTTTCTATAGACTCTTTAGTCAGACAGTAACCTAAGTCAGCTCTTGCTCTAACACCATTTCCATTGCTGCACCATGCTATTTCTCTCCCACAAATTCCTGAATGTCATATTTCATCTTACCTTCTCTTCTTAATGCATACATTAACATAGTATAGCATTCTCAGAAAATACGTAATTTAAACGTTTTGACAGCTGTATTGTCACTATTTCTGCACATCGATTTAATTTCACTGCAACTGAACCGCAGGATTAAGAGATAATGGCACTTTTACAGTCAACTAAATACTGCAAGTCTTGCTGTGGGTGGGTCAACCTCGGAAGTGAGATCTTTACTTCAGCGTAAACCTTTGTGGTCCTATGCTGTCCCTAGCGGCGGCAGTTGTAAACACTTCTCGCGACTGCAGGAATCTCGACTTGTGAGAATTAAATGAGCATCGGGAAAGCTAGCCATCTGTATAAAGCCTTCCCCTTTGCACACACACACACACGCGCGCACAGTCGCTTACACTCACACACACACAGTCACTTACACACACGCACATATATTGACTATCCTGCTGATGTAAATGGTATAAATAACAAATTGGGCCCAATTTTGTTTCCAGCTGACAAGGGGTCTCGAGACAACAAGTGTGTAATTAGAGTCCGCCCCAGAAGAGATTAGGGGAGAGAAGTAGATTGACAGGTAGAAGAGGATGGCCAGACTTGCTCTTCAGTTCCAAATCTCTTATTCTAATTACATGGAAAATTGAGAACAAATGATGCTTGATCCAGTTAAACCCTCCAGAGCAGCCTCAGCCACCATTTTCTTCCTGTCACACACAATCAAACTTTAATTTGCTCATTACATTTTCCAGCCAACAGGAGGACAGAGTCAAAATAGACATGGAACACTTTTGCCATCTGAGCCAAGTCGGTAATTTGCCCTAGAATCAGACGCATTATCCATAGATCTATCTATTATAAAGTAGAACATTAGTGATCACATAACAAATCCTGCCATTACTGAGCCAGTCGCCCAGCACTGAGATCCAAAGCTGACACAGTGCATTATATTGACAGACAGTTATTGCATAATCTAGTCATTACTGCAATGATACAACCAGTCAGACATTCCAGTCCCTCTCTATTACTGGAAATGAGATCCTCAGTCAGAGGCAGTTCTGTAGCAGTACTTGAGCATTTGTGTGAGTGTGTGTCCCTGCTCTAGCCATGTGGTGGCGGTGTTTCCAGCTCCACAGGGTTAAATGGCCGCACCGTGTCCCGGCCCGGCACGGGGCAGTAGTCCCAGCAGGCCCAGCAGTCACGGCACCGGTGGCGGCTCAGGCCCAGCAGCTCCTGTCGGAACTTGTGTGACATGAAGACGTAGAGCACGGGGTTGGCCACGGTGGACGAGGACGCCAGGAGGCGGGCGAAGATGGCGAAGGAGCGGTAGTGCTGCGAGCCGGTGCCCTGGCTGCCGCCCACCAGCATGAACATGAGCACGTAGGAGGGCAGCCAGCAGAGTGTGAAGACCAGCACCAGCAGCGCCGAGGTCTGCGTCACCTGGCTCTGGTAGCGCTCCAGCTGGGGCGCGCGACCCTGGCGCCGCGTGCTCCGCAGGAAGCAGTAGATCTTGGCATACATGAGCACGATGACACCCAGTGGCAGGGCGAAGCCCACCAGGAAGAGTGCTGTGCTGTACACCTTCTGGCTCAGGTTGGACAGGAAGGCGAAGCAGTGCACGGGCCCCACCGAGACACCCACTGCTCGGAAGGCGAACTGCGGTGCGCCCAGGGCGCAGGCAGGCACCCACAGGAGAACCACCACCGCATTCAGGCAGTGACCCACGCGCCGGCGCCCAAACGCCCAGGTCGGGTGCACCACAGTCAGGTAACGCGACACAGCCAGCGCCGACAGGGTGAAGACGCTGGCGGCATTGCAGGCCACGCCCAGGAAGCTGACGGCCTTGCACAGGAAGTCGCCGAAGGGCCAGGTGCCCAGGGCGATGGCGGTTGTGTGAAAGGGTAGGCAGGTGAGCAGGAGCAGGTCCGAGGCGCTGAGTGCCAGCAACAGGGTGTCTGTTCCATGCGGCGGCCCGGCCCTCCTTTTCCTCCTCCCCGCCAGGACAAAGATGACTAGAGAGTGCCCGGTGACACCCGTCAGCATAATGAGGGCATCCATGGTAGGCACCAGCAGCTGCTGCATGTCCCAGTGCATAGCCTGCGGGGTCCCGGCAACGCTCCAAAAAACGGATTCATTCCCAGCTCCCCCTTCACTCATACTGCTCTGTTGTTTTGTCTTTGGTACTAATTCTGCTAATCAGACTGGCAGTTCTGTGCTGAGGGCAGTGAAGGAAAATCAAAGTGACATCCTCTCACACCTCATTTCCCACTTGCACTCAACAGCAAAAAAAAATCCACACTTTTACGCGAAGGTGCTTAAGGAAGACGCCAGATGACTAATTGGAGTGTCGACGTGATCATAGCTGCGCTTGCTTGACACAGGTGTAAAGGCAGCGTCTGAACACTCTGTCCGTTCTGTTCACATCCTAGAGGTTTTACGATCCGTACTTTCAGTAATGTGCCATGAACACACATACACACACACACACACACACACACACACACAATGGCGCAAGGTGGTCATCGACCAGTTTGCACAGCTTTTCTAGTTCTGGTTGGCTGTTTGGAGATAACACATTGGAAGTATTAAGCTTTTATCATGTAATGTTTACTGCCGCCCAGCTCCAGCGATGCCCGTGTCCAGGAATATTACATGCAATCCTTCAATGGAGTCATTTCTTCATTAATTATCCTCATTTCAAAAGTGCTCTCATATGTTTTGGCATCACGTAGTGTGTAAATTTTATAGAGGTGCCGTAATAAAAATTAAATAAATAAATTTAAAAAAATAATTAAATGGAGGTACCCGAGCCAGCACGCCCCATTATTGATCGTCTGAAACCGAGCAACGGTGTAGAAAAGTCGTTTTCCTCTGCGCCCACTGCCCAGCTGCAGTAAAATCAGTCAATTCTACTTGATGCTAAGTGCTCGCTCTTTCTCCCCTTTTGTCTGCCGATGAGAGTCTCTCCAGATGCGTGCTTCCTCGGCTGGGCTGTGTCCGTCACAAATTCCCGCGGTGATGAGTGTGAGTGTTTGTGTGTATGCCAGTCCAGTTGTGTGTGTCTGTGTGTGTGAGTCATACTACATAATTTGGCCCTCCATCCACTCTGTTCTCAGGGCGGAGCGTTGTCCTGAACAGCACACACACACACACACACCTTATCTTTGCTTACAACCAGGAAGCTTGTGATGAGGAGGAGCCCTTTGCTGTGACTGTCAACACACACTCTCACACACTCAGCACGCATACACTCACACACCCCCACGCCAAACCCACCAACTCTTTAAACACACACTTCATTTCTCTTCAGTACTTCCTCATTCATTTTCAGACTGATTCTTTCTCATGTTTTTATCAAGAGGGCATTGTTAGACTAGCGGGCTCCAGCCTTGACCTCTGCCCCTGCTTGAATACTGATGAAGCTGCTCCATAACCATTCACCTCTTCCTTGTGGGCTCTCGTTGTGTGGTCAGCCTGCAGTGGTGGGCACAAATAGCTGGCAAAGCCATGGACAAATCCTCACTGCTCCCCAAGCACCTAGGGCTGATCAGAGGCGATGTATCCAGTCAGACTGTTATGTCACAGCTTCACTAAGTGTTACGTGATTCATGAGTGCTCAGCAGCATCCTCTGTGCCAGCTGTCACAGGATGGAGGGTTGTCATATTTCTTTACAGTCTTCCAGTAGTGGTCATAAAATGTGGGCAGTTGCCATGATGTGAGCAGCCAGGAGACACCAAATGGACTTGCAGATTTAACCCTTTCTTGTCTCGGATGCTGTGTCCCTCAGCAAATGGTTGCCATCATTGGCAAACAAAGGCTGGCTTAGATACGAATAAGGCTCATGGAGAATGCTTTTAGCTCAGTGGGAGTTGTTTCTGGGCATGTGGACCAAAATAAAATAAAAAAAAGCTTTTGCTGGAAGATGACCCCGTCACCCTGACCTTGTGTTCCCGTGGCGACTGAAGCACTTCCAGAAGCGCGCTCTTCCTGGAATAACAAGTGGCCCCGAATCAAAAACATCCATGGGGAGCAGCGCTTGTGTGCGAAGGCAGTGGGCCATGAAATGACAGGATGATACTGGCTCTTTAAACACACTCCAGAAACAGCAGCCACCGCCAACGCACCGACACACACACAAATACAAACACAGACACACTTGCATGCACACACTAGCCCTTGACGTAGCAACAACACACATACAAACTGTTGCGTGTGTCGAGGTGGTCAGTGCGTAGGCACATATACTCTATGCTGGGGCTTTTATCCCATGCCAAAAACTACAGACATATGCAGTAACACAACAAAGGAAGGCATCACGATAAAGCATGCACAAACACACTAACAAACACACACATGTATGTGCACCCAAATACACATACACTTACATGTGCACACACAAACCCACACTCTTACTCACACCCACACACACCAGGAATGGAAATTTGCCCCAGCCACCAGTCAAAAGCTGGTAAAATATGAAAGTGGCTGGTCAATTTTGGACACAAAATAATAATTTACTATTGAGTGGCTGGTGAATTTTGTCATTTATTTGTCAGTAAAAGTTTGCATTTTGCAAAGTTAATTTCCACCTCTGACACACACAAAGAAGGATAATTGGAGCTCGCTCCCTTTCGGGGTTTGTTTGGAATAGGCACAGTGTGTGCCAGCAGCAGGCCAGGTGTGGGCCAGTAACAGGCCGTGTGTGGGCCTGTAACAGTGGCCTCCCGCACTGCCACTGACCCGCCTGGAATGAGGGATGAGCTGCACTCCAGCACCAAGTGCCATCAGTGCAAACCCCCTCTGTCAGGCGTGCCTCTCTGCCTCATGCTCTTCCAAGACCCAGAGCCTCGGGTGGGGTGGAGAAGGGAAGGGAAGGGGCTGGATGGAGGAGGCAAACCTCCACTGGAGCTAGGCCAGGGCCCTGGCATCCATCCTGGTGAGAGAAATGAGCCATATATGCAGAGTGGAGTGGTCACCCTGGGGGGCTGGGCAGGTGGACGTGCTGGGTGTTTGTGTGCATGCGTGTGTGTGTGTGTATGAGTGTGGCTGTCTGACGCTACTTAGAGAGATTGAGCTGAGCCCCCACTGTGGACTCCCCACTCACTGGCAGTGACGGTGCTGAAGGACATCCTGTCCCTGTCCCTGTCCTGATGTGCCCACCAGAGCTGACACTGTAATGCAGTGTCATTTCTCAGCACCTTGGTAGAGGTCATGTTGCTGTACAAGATCTGTTAGCTTTGGTTACGCCAAACTGTGACTCATACAAGATTTGTCAGATTTTATTACAATTATTGTGACTCATTGAGGGGTTTTGGGTTTTAGTTAGACATAAGTCCTAGTTTGTTTCAAGCTTGACAGAGAAAGCTAATTGAACTTGCTCAGCTATATAACTCTGTTTTTTTTCCTCCTCCATCTTGCTCTCTGTTCCCTCTGTCCACAGATGTGGGTTCGGTCGAGGGCCTGGCATATCACCGTGCCTGGGACACACTCTACTGGACCAGCTACACCACCTCCACCATCACCCGCCACACGGTGGACCAGAGCCGGCCTGGGGCCTACGAGCGGGACACCGTGGTCACCATGTCCAGTGACGACCACCCGCGAGCCTTTGTGCTGGATGAGTGTCAGAAGTAACTATCTACCAAACCATTCCTCCTTTTTGCCCCCTTCACATGAACACACCTACTCCTAGCTGCCTTCTCATCCACGTCACAAACTACAGTAGTTTTGGGGCATGTGTTCAGATAAAATAAATCCATTTATTAGGCCCAGTAGGTCAAGTATATTTTATTTTATTATATTTTATTTAATTTTATATTATTGTATTTTATTTTCATTTTATTTTTATTTCACTAAAATGGCTCTTTTGCATTTGACATGGACTGATGTTGGAAGGTGCCGATGCGCATAAGACAGTGTTCATACCTCATTCTAAAAGTAGAAGGCAAAAGGGCACATACTGTAGCACTTAAAACATACAGTAGGAGTATATGGCTGAATGGCATAAAGTATGGCTAAACTATATTATGCTGAGGTCATGCTCTTAAATCTCACTCTTCCCACCTTTAGTTTGATGTTCTGGACCAACTGGAATGAGCAGTCCCCCAGTATCATGCGGTCGTCCCTTGGAGGTGCCAACGTTCTGGTCGTCATTGGCACCGACATCCGCACCCCCAATGGCTTGGCCATCGACCACCGCGCCGAGAAGCTCTACTACAGCGATGCCACACTGGACAAGATTGAGCGCTGTGAATATGATGGCAGCCACCGCATTGTAAGTCTGTGAGCACACAGTGCGTGTGTGTGTGTGTGTGTGTGTGTGTTTATGTGTGTGGGTTTGCTAGGGCTCGAAATACATAAGCTTATGAGTATACCCTTCTTAAGTCTTCATTTTATGTAAACCCTGTGTATGTGTGTGTGTCGGTGTAGGTAGTACTGAAGAACGAGCCAGTGCATCCATTTGGTCTAGCTGTGTATGCGGACTACATCTTCTGGACAGACTGGGTGCGGCGGGCAGTGTTGAGGGCAGACACAGACGGTCGGGACCTCAAGTTACTGCGTGCCGATATCCCCCAGCAGCCCATGGGCATCATCGCTGTGGCCAATGACACCAACAGCTGTAAGACACACACACACACACACACACACACACTCACACACACACACACACACACACACACACACACACACACACACACACACACACACACACACACACACACACACACACTTGCCTTGAGAATGTGGATTCTTTTTGGTCAGATTGAAATTCCATGCATTTTTTTTCTGCAGTGTTTTATTCAATCATCCCTCCACCAAATAATGAAAATGTAAATTATGTATGGATGTGGGTGAACATGTCATGCCCACAGAATATGGTGTTATTTTTGTGCTCACTTTATGGACTGTCGCAGTTTGCTTGACTTCTACCTTGGAAGGAGTTGACACCTCTCGCCCTCTCCCTCTCTCTCTTGCTCTCTCTTTCTTTTTTTATCTCTCCCCCTCTTTCCCTCTCTCTCTCCTCTCTCTCCCTCTGCCTCTCTCTCTCTCTCTCATTCTTTCTTTTCCTCCCACTCTTTCCCTTTCTTTCCCTCTCTTTCCCTCTCTTCCCCCCACCCCTCTCCTCCTCTTCTCTCTCTCTCTCTCTCTCTCTCTCTCTCTCTCTCTCTCTCTCTCTCTCTCTCTCTCTCTCTCTCTCTCTCCCACATTTCTCCCCCTTGTATTCTCCTTATCTCTCCATGAAGGTGAGTTCTCCCCATGCCACAACAACAATGGCGGCTGCCAGGACCTGTGTCTCCTCACAGCAGATGGCCGAGTCAACTGCAGCTGCAGAGGAGACCGCAAGCTGCTGCCCGACCACTCCTGTGTTGGTAAGAGAGACAAGAAAGGAGAATAGAAATTGGAGGAATGACATCATTACAAAAGGGAGACAGGAGAGAGAGAGGCAGAGGACAGGAAACAGAGAGGCCGTTGTCACACCCACCTGACTCTGGCCATCTGTGTGTGTTTTTTTTTCTTATTTTTTATTTTCTTTTATTTTCTATTTTTGTAATGAATGAATTTGTTAAAGCATGAATATAAAGTGTAGGCAAAGTCAATATTGTGTCAGAAAAGCAAGTGTTAACGCCAAGTCTGTCTAGGGGGGCCCAAAACATTACAAAAAAGTCAAACAGGCTTCTTCATACCCGCTCCAGTTAAGACTGCCACACCACACCTGTGCATATTTACCTGCCCAACAAAGACAGAGGAGATCAGAGCACAGGTGGGGAAATGAACGGGGCTCCAGATGAAGCAGCAGGACCATCGCAGCCATTACGAGTGTAGATTACAACCAAACCACACATTTGCAGCTGGCACTATGGCAACAGTGTAATTAGCCTCGTTAGGCCCCTAGGCAAATATTTATCCATGTTGTTTGAGGGGTTGGGCATGGAATCATGTGGTTTTGGATGTTGTGCATTTGAGTATACATTCCTGTTGGCTCACCAAATATTGAATGATGCCTAAATGTGAAGAACATGTTTGACTCGGTCATCCTGCATAGAGCCGAGTGGTGATTTTTTTATTGGAGCCATATTGATTCTTTTTTGACCAGTCATTGCTTAAATAGGGCTTTGACAGCGTCGTGAGAGATGTCATTTTTTTACATACCAACAGATGGGATGGTCTCTAGTTTTAACAGATACAGTACATCTTGATTAGAGGTTTGGTTGGAAACAAGCAATCTAGCGTATAGCAAACACTTTTGAAATCAGCAGTTTGCACTGATTAAAGGCTTGTTTAGCGTGAGGGCTACTTGCGTCTTGTCAATATATAGTTGGCAGTGTTGTGCTGCAAGGTTTTATTTATGTTTGTGTAGGGCTGGCCTGGCCCAGATGACAGTGTTTGCAGTGCCAGGCAGTCAGTGTAGCTAGTTGAAGGTTCCTTCAGCTGTGTTCAACATGAAAATACATTTGAAAAGAAATGGCAGACTGCCTAAAAATAGCATGCCTTAAAAGCTATTGTCGCTTTATCTTTTATAGTTACCTTTATCTTTTTGGGTTATTTTTATTGGTGGTCTTAGTGACTGCTGGGTGTATAACTCCAGTCCTAATTACATACTGATGTGTGTACTTGTGTACTGATGTGTGATATACCTCCCTGATTGGATGCAAACAATGAGTTGCCATGGTGAAGCTCAGTTTTTGATTGGCCCTTTCTGCTGTCCATTTGCAGCACAGAACACGTCATGCAGTAGTGTGGACAACTTTGAGTGTGGCAATGGAGACTGCATCAACTACAGCCTGACCTGTGACGGCAGACCCCACTGCAAGGACAAGTCTGATGAAAAGCAATCATACTGTGGTATGCTGTGTGTATGTGTGTATATGTGTGTGTGTGTGTGTGTGTGTGTGTGTGTTTAGAAAAAAAATGGAGAGATTGAGAAAACAGCAATTCATGTTGTTAGTCTTCCCCGCATTCCGCACAATTTGCCTCCCACCCATTTCTCTGTATTGGTCAACCCTTGAATCACACATGTCTATCCATGGTTTGCCTCTCGTTCACTCCTCCAGCCAACCGTGTATGTAAGAAGGGCTTCCGCCGCTGTGCCAACGGGCGCTGCATTGCCCTCCCTGTCTGGTGTGATGGGACAGATGACTGTGGTGACCGCTCAGATGAGCTGCACTGCAATGGTAAGCCCCTGCCCTCTTGACAGCATTACCTGTAACATGCATAGAATGTCTAATTTGTGTGTGTGTGTGTCATTGTGTGTGTGTGTGTGTGTGTGTATGTTTCTCAGTGACCCTTTGCGCTACCGGGGAGTTCCAGTGTGTATCAGCTACAGGCTGCATAGCCAACTCCACCCGCTGCAACCAGGTGGTGGACTGTGAGGATGCCAGTGACGAGATGAACTGCAGTGAGTTCACAAGTGCACAAACATGTACACACCTCTCATACACTCACACACACACACACACGCATAGATGCACACACACCCTTGCATACTGACATACAGTACATGCCTGTCCTTTAGCTACTCTAGGTGCTTCAGTTGACAACTGTTTAAGAACTCATACACACACAAACATACACATGTGCACACACACACAAACACACACACATATGCCCTCACACAAACACACACATCTGCGCCCACACACACACACACACACACATACATGCACCCACACACACACAAACAGACCTGTGTTGTGCGTTCAGGTCCAACCGACTGCTCCAGTTACTACCGGCGGGGTGTGAAGGGCATGACGTTCCAGCGCTGTGAGAAGACCACCCTCTGCTACGCCTCCGCCTGGGTGTGTGACGGCTCCAATGACTGCGGAGACTGGTCCGATGAGAAAAACTGCCCTGGTAAGACACACCCACACACACCCACACACACACATACACACACACACACATGCACACACACAGGTAAGTCTCATTTTATTGGTTTGTATACTTGCACACATTTAGTACATTTTGGCAGTAACCCAGTTAGCACTGATATCACTTAATCCAGGACTGTTTGACACACAAATTTTGAGCAAAATAAATTCTTAATGCTTGTAATAAATAAATGACAATTTGTTCATTATTTATTACATAAATGTGTAAAAACAAAAAAACAAAGCAAATGAATTTCATGCACAGATGTATTTGGAGCGGGTGTGTGTTGACAGCTGTGTGTTTGCCTGCACAGATAAGAAGAAGCTGAAGTGTCCTGCTTTGCTAAATAAATGACTATTATTGAATATGATGAACACTATGATGAATTGATGAATTATGACTAAATTATGAGTTATTATTAATAATAATAGCTTAGTGTGGAGTGTGTGTGTTGAGGGCTGTATGTTTGCATACACAGATAAGAGGAAGCTGAAGTGTCCGGTGAACTACTTTGCGTGTCCGAGTGGCCGCTGCATCCCCATGAGCTGGACATGTGACAAGGAGAACGACTGTGAGAACGGAGCTGATGAAACCCATTGTGGTCAGTCTCTCTGCTAAACACACACACTTTACTATCTGTGTGTGCATGCACGTTTTTGTGTGTGTGTATGTGTGAGAGAGAGAGAGAGAGAGAGAGAGAGAGAGAGAATTTTGTGCGTGGTCAGTCTCTTCACTATACACGCACACACATATACACACACACCCACACATGCTCATTATGTGTGTGGTCAGTCTCTCACCTACACACATACTATGTCTGTCTATGTGTGTGTTACTTATTTCTCTGCTTGTACTATTTGAGCAGTAGTTAGTGGTGTTTACGTGTGTGTGTGTGTGTGCTTTTAGACAAGTTCTGCACCTCCACGGAGTTTGAGTGTAGCAATCATCGCTGCATCGAGAGCACCTGGCTTTGTGATGGACAGGATGACTGTGGAGATGGATCGGATGAGGACAGCAAGTGCAGTGAGTTTCCACGTGTGTGTGTGTGCACGCATACATGTGTCGGTGTGTGTTTATGTATGTGTGTGAGTGTGTGCACAGACACACTTGCAGTTGGACTGAAGGCCTTATACATAATTATACATAATAAGAAGTAAAAGCATTGCTTGCATAATTTTAAGGTTGTAGCCAGGCCTTGATTCTTCACCTCGAGTGTGGTTATGACTTGAGGAGTAACACAATACTGTGTGTGTGTGTGTGTGTGTGTGTGTGTGTGTGTGTGTGTGTGTGTGTGTGTGTGTGTGTGTGTGTGTGTGTGTGTGAATGTTGCCATAGTGACTAAGACATGCAGTCCAGAGTCATTCCAGTGTCCAGGTTCGTACCTGTGTGTGCCCCAGCGCTGGAAGTGTGATGGAGATCGGGATTGTCCTGACGGAGCTGACGAGAGCATCAAGGCCGGCTGCAGTGAGTTACACACACACACACACACACACACACACACGCACATGCTCCACACATACATGCTGAGTGATTTACACAGACTGGACTACTAGAAAGACGTGTTTTAATGTGTCTTCCACTTCCCCTCTTGTCCCCGTGTGTGACCGACTGTCTTCTGCAGCCTACAATAACACGTGTGACGAGAATGAGTTCATGTGCCAGGACAGGCACTGCATCCCCAAGCAGTTCGTTTGTGACCATGACCTGGACTGTCCCGACGGCTCCGATGAGTCTCTGGAGTGCGGTGAGTCTTTGGGTGGTCTTGGTGAGTGTGTGTCTTTGTCTGTGTGTGTATGAATGTATGGTTTTGTGTGTATGTGTCCCTGTGTATGTATGTGTGTGTGTGGTCATGGTGTGTGTGAGTCTGTGTGTATGGTTTTGTGTGCATGTGTGTGTGGTTGTGGTGTGTGTGTGTGTGGTCATCTCTGTGTTTGTGTGATATCTGTTGTGTATGACCTGAAGCTGACTGAGTTCTTGTGGACTGTGCTGTAGTAATCTGCAGATGTCTGTGCAGTACTGTGTTTATAAGCAGAGATGACTATAACAAAGCTTATTCTCAAATTGAAGTCTAATGTAAGGGTGTGTGTGTGTGTGGGTGTGTGTGCTTGCGTTTCTGTGTGTGTGTGTGTGTGTGTGTGTGTGTGTGTGTGTATGCGCGTGCTTGTGTTGTTTGTGTGTGTGTGCAGAGTACTCCACATGTGGACCTCACGAGTTCCGCTGTGCCAATGGCCGCTGCCTGAAGCAGATGAGCTGGCAGTGTGATGGAGAGTTTGACTGCCATGACAAGTCTGACGAGGCTCCCAAAAACCCCCACTGCACCGACACAGGTCAGCAGATCCACACACACTCAGACACAAACACATGCATGCACACACTCTCTCTCTCACACACACACACACACACACACACACACACACATGCATACACACGCATGCACACACACACACACACACACACAGTTGGTCTCTTTCCATTTTACATATGTAGTGCACTTAGCAACACTCTTTTTTTCTTACTCGTACACGTTTCTCTCCTCACTCTTTTTCTCTTACTCTCGATCTCTCTTCTTTCACATTGTAACACACATATGGAATCACTTAATATGTGGTTACTCATATGCATCTTTCAGCTTGAATGTGTGTGTGTTAGTGAGCATTTTGTTTTTGTTAAGGAAAGGGTGTGTGTGTTTGTGTGTGTCTGTGTGGTAAGGAAATGAGTGGTTTCACTTCTCTCTCTGTCCTTATGGCCTCATCTTCTCCTGGAGATCTCCTCCCCTGCTGGGTTTAATTACAGCCCGATAATGCACCTGATTTAGGCCCCAGGCCCTTCAGGAGCATCGAGCCATTACAACTAATAGAGGCTGACATTTAACTCCTTAGCTATTAAAACCTTATTGGAGGGGAGAGGGTGTACCTCACGGAGTCAGTGTCCAGGACTCTGTTTCAAACTCACATCCATCTCATTTGACATAATGATCAACCTCAACTGGAAATCCCTTTGGCACAACCCCTATTGTTTTTGTGGTAACACTTTACTTTACAGATCAGTAATAAGTAGGTAATTTTGTAATAATTTATACCTAATGTTATGGCAATAATAATTTTTAACCACATATTACAAGTAATAACGGTGCAGTTTCCAGACAATTACTGTGCAGTTTCTAGGCAATAACAATGCAAACTGCTTGGTATACAGTTGTATTGTTTCTGTTACTACACTGAAACAAATGAATTAATTTCAAACAAACTACATGGTATCAGGGCTGTAAAATACACTATAGCATGTTCCTACTTAATTTCTCAGCTGCGTTGATATACCCACCAAGTATCCTCTTTCTGACAGTGTTGTTTTGTGTAATTACCTTGAAAGACATTGTGCAATTTTAGGGAAATTGCAGAGTATGAGGGCTGTAAAATGCAGAATCACCTATTTCCACTCAGTTACTTAGAAATTTAAAAAGGAACGAATAGTAGTGAATAACCCACAAAGGTTCACTTTATTGAACATACATATTGCAAAAAAACTGTTCTGTTACAGTAGGGTGACCAGATTTCCAGAGTCTAAAACCGGGACACTATGTGTGACGTCATGCGCGTGCACATTCTCTTAGGCATTGTCGTGTAGTAGTCTAGTCTGCTATCGAAGAAAACCGCTAAAACACGGCCGCTGTATACTGCAAGATACATTGTAACATTGATTGCGAAGATTTCGCAGAGCGCACCTTCCATTGTCACTGACTCACACACACACACACACACACACACACACACACATTGACTCTGAATTACTGGAAGCTTCATTAGGCTTTAATTTAACAGTTTTGTATATGCGATCGCTGTAATTTGGGCAGCTTGATGTGGTGTTGGGTGGAAACCGGGACATTTTTGCGTCCCGACGGGCTTCTGTCGGGACTCGGGACACGCGACTAAAAATCGGAACTGTCCCGGTCAAACCGGGACGTCTGGTCACCCTATGTTACAGGTAGCATGGGGTATGATGAGAACAAACAATAAGGACTATAAACTCAGAACTCGTAATTGCCTTGCTAGTAACATTGTTTAACCCCACTATTTTAAGGTGTCTATTTGTAGTGAGGGGTTATACAACAGTTTATTTCATAGATGAATATTAACGAGCGACACCAAACCAGTAGGCTAGTATCATATTTATGTGCTTGAAGGGATTGTGTGGTTTGATTCCATGCGCGAGCACGATAAGAGGAGAATCCATCGGCAGCAGTAATCCACAATATTACGTGCATCCCTCTCGTCGTCTGATCAGTTTTTTTTTTTTTTTGCTATTAGGAGTGGCCTGCAGTAGTTGGCAGTCCACAAACAGCAGCTCAGTCCAATAATATATGAAATGATCCACCATGTAGCTAATTCACTCCGTTTTTACCTATGTTCTCCAAGCAGTTAAACTTGAGTCCGAAGTTCTGCTGATACACAGACAGACGTTCCCACCAAATACAGTACTTCAGTGAAAAAGCAGAATACGTGCACTCACTGAAAATAGTGGTTTAAGCGAATAAAGTAGTCTAGCTCTATTGTGGAGTTGTATTCAGCGGTCTCGTTTATCTCCCTTTTCCTTCCTGTGAACCTTGACCTCAAACAACTGTGTCATTGGTGCACAAATTAAATTTAAAATACATATACATTTTCTTCAAAAGACATAAGGTTAAATACTCTTACAATATGCCCCTTGTAAATAAATTAGCATTTAACCAAATTAAATACGCTGTTTTTAACATCACTTCATGACTTCTCCACGCTTCTCCAGAAACAAGGGTGACAGGAAGTGTACCTAAACCGCCAAGTTGGGAAGACGCAGGAAGAATGAGAGTTGGAGAACGATGACTAGTTTGTTATTTGTTTAAACCACGATTTTCTGTAAATGAAAGTAGACGGTTTACATAGGTCACCAGGTGATTTAGAACTAAGAACAGAGTTACATGTTTTAAAAATAGTTCAATGTTTTAATCTTACTTTGTTGTTTTTTAAAAATATATTGTTCAGTTTCTTTCCTTTTGTTTTGATCACGCCCATTACCAGTGCCGGCTAACAAACATTATTTTGCAATATTGAAATTGTTTAATAAAGTGAACGTTTGTGGTTGAAGAGAATGGATGTCATGCACATACTTCAAACAAAATAATAATAATTAATAAAAGTTCTGCAGTCTAGGTATTTGTCTGTTAAAGTCAACAATTTCAGCACATGGTAGCATATTTCACAGATGGTAATAACTAAGTAATTGAGTGGAAATAGGTGATTCTGTATTTTACAGCACTGATAACGCACAATTGCCCTAAAACTACCTAATTTATTTCAAGGTAATTGCACAAAAACAACACTATCTTAAGGAAGATACTTGGTGGGTATATTAACACAGCTGAGAAATTAAGTAGGAACATGCGATAGTGTATTAATTAATTTGTTTCATTGTAGTAACAGAAACTATATGACATTTTACTAAGTGCTACAATGACTTGGTTAGTATCTTTCATTACTGTGTTGTTATGTCATAACATCTGATAGTAGCCATGTACTTACCAACAGTTTACTCCTTCATAACACCACCATGCTGGTGTAATTACAGTCATATTACTTCACAATAAGTAAATCCTGAACTTTATAATTTTAGTATTTACACATTTACTTTAAATAATTACCATTTTATTATACCTTCAAATCAAAGCAATTTGCATTGTTATTGTCTAGCAATTTCACAGTAATTGTCTAGAAACTGCATCGTAATTACTTGTAATATGTGGTTAAAAATTATTATTACAATGAAATTATGTATCAATTACCATAAAATTACCTACTTTTTACTGATCTGCAAAGTAAAGTGTTACCGTTTTTGTTTAACCTGTTGCATAGATAAATGTGAGTTGAACTCGCAGGCTCTTCTCACTGTTGCTTATTGGTCTCCTCCTCTAATGGCAGGGAAGAGCTGCAATGACACGGCCTACATGTGCAAGAACAACAGGTGTGTGAACGAGACACTGCTGTGCAACAACAGGGACGACTGTGGTGATGGCTCAGATGAGCTCAACTGCAACGTCAACGAGTGCTTCACTCACCTCAGTGGCTGCTCCCAGCTCTGCGAAGACCTTAAAATTGGATTTAAGGTGTGTGTGTGTTGGTGTGCGTGCACGGGAAGACAAATATGTGCTCAAAGTGACACATAAGTCACTTTGTATCGTTGACTGGTGTGCTACTTGTTTTTAATACTTGTTTACTTGTTTTCTCCACAACAACACAACATACAGGAATTATCTTACAGTGATAGATTGGTTGTTTGATGGCTCTGATTATTGGCTAGAAGCTGTGTGGTGGTAGTATTGCATGCAGTGGTACTCCATGCAGTTCAACAACCATGACAGTAATAATAATAATAATGATAATAATAATAAGATAATAATAATAATGATAATAACTTTTCTACAAAAGTGTAAATTTGTTTTCATGTGTCTTTCCAGTGTAACCTTTTTAGTGAACACATTGCATGTCATTTAGTAGATGTTCTTGTCCAGAGCGAATTAGGTACGGGGCAGTCCCCTTGCAGCAATGTGCGGTTAGATGCCTTGCTAAAGCGTCAGATATGAGATGCTTAAACTCTAATACTAATTTCTCTCTTATAGATTACATAGCAGTGTGAGTGGTTATGTTAGCCATAAAATGCCCATAGCTGCCCATACCCTAACTTTCCCCAACTGCGCTCGCACAATAGCTCAACACAAGTAGCCCAGGTCAAGAAAACACCGGGTGATCACAGTGGGTCAGTACCTGTCAGCATCTCCGTGTGCCAGCTGTCATGCTTCTGGTGCTGCCAGTCAGGAGAGTGGCAGCCATGACTGGCAGAGAACTGGGGGGGTTAGGTGATGGGCTGAAGTTGGTGCATCTGAGGTGGATGTGTCAGCAATGTGTTTGTGTGTGACTGTGTCTGTGTTTGTGTGTGTATGTATATTTTGTTGTGTGGTGTGAGAGAGTGTTTCTGACTGATGCACTCCTCCTCTTGTCCACAGTGCCGCTGTCACCCAGGCTTCCGGCTGAAGGATGACGGGAAGACGTGCGTTGATATAGATGAGTGCACGACCAGCTACCCCTGCACTCAGCGCTGCGTCAACACTCACGGCAGCTTTCACTGCCTCTGTGTGGAGGGCTTCGAGCTCAAGCCTGATGACCCCACCATATGCAAATCCACCTCAGGTAAGCGTGTGTGTGTGTCTGTGTGTGCCAGGGATGGAAATTAACCATTAGCCAAATGCGGGTAAATATGAGCGTTTGCGAGTGGATTTTGTCATGTTACCTGCACCTGGGTGTGCAAATGCTATACAGCCATAAGTTTCATATAGTCTATAAAAGAACTAAAGCCCGCATGCTGTATTGTAGCTAAGAACTAGACAGTGCAGGTACTTATAAGCTCAGCATGTATTCATAAACAACACTCGTTTCTTCGGGCGGACGAGAAAATATAAAGACCGACTGCAATTTTATCCCGAAATGGTGTGGTTATATATATTCCATATATTCAATATATTCCAAATATGATCTAGGCAACTTTGTGTTCACCAATTTGTGGTAATGAAAGCTCAGTCATGATAATTATAGCCTGTCCAAGCGGGAATGCATCAGTATTGCCTTATCACGTTGATAATAACGCCGTATGCGCACAAATTGATTCCAAAGACCAACCAGTGATTTTATCTTAACCTAACACCGTCACTAACACCGATGTCAGAGGAGGACGGGTCAATTTCCGAAGCACATATATAGCCACTGAATATTTTAAATCATCAACAGATTGTTTATAACTATCTATCACAGACCGCGGAACGCATCTGAACAAGGGGGCATATAATCGCAAGAGAGTCCATACGCATGCAAACTGTCATAGGCCTGATGTTAGGTCTGAGAAGACCACACACCAACACACGTAGCATATACAGACACTCACATAACGACATACATAGGCTTATAAGGTTAACCCATCATTCCGACACTTTAGCCCATGATATGCCAAGCCTGCTCATAAACGCGCCGTGGAAGCCCAAAACATCCAAAAGTACACAACAAAATCACTTATTAGCGACATCAACAACTTCTTTACTTATAGCACTTTGGAGATAAACATCGTAAACACATCGAGAAAGCATATACTTGATAGTATGCTGGCTAAGTTATGGTAGGAAAAGCGAACTTACGGTTTGTAAACCTTTCTGAAGGCCAGCCTGCGCATCTCATTTCGCTGCACAAACTCTTTGGCGATGTCAATTTCTTCAAGTATGCCCCAGTGAATGTGACAGTACATCAAGTCAAGATGTGGTGAGAAAAAAAAATCATGCATTCTTTTCTGTGCCGTTATGAGCAGGATATTTAGGATAGCTGCTAAGCCATCTCAATAATTTTTACCTTTGACCTTATAATGTAGCCTACATAGAACGACTTTTAAGTACACATCAGTAATTTTTCATGCATTATTATGTTTATATTTGGATATGAACTTTATTGTGTGATACCTTAAAATTGTTCGATGAGTGATGATAAAAACGTCTGATTACTGCTCAGTAGAGGTTGCTCAGCACCCTTGGTACCCCAGTAGGGGGGATAGGCAGGCTTTCCTATAGAGCAATGGATGGTGGATAATTTCTATTTTTTTGGGTGAGTACAGAGCAGTTCAGTGCAGTTGAAATAGGCTAATGAGTACATTCTATAGTTGTAGGTAGATATTGGTATATATTTCTAACCACCCAACAATGCAGTTTTCACTTCCTGTGTGTGTCTCCAGTGCTTAATTAAACAGATAAGTTGAAACAGGATAACTGTAAACTCCTTAAGTTACAGTTCATCATTTTGGATCACTTTGCCTTTATTTCCTGTCTCGCAACAATGGAATATGTATTGGACAGATTATGTATTATGACCAAAATGACACATTGTTAGGCTAGGGCTATCTCATGTATTGGTAACATAACAACTGAATAATCAGCTCTGTAACAAACTATGAATTGGAAAATATTTGCATTTCTATGCATTATAATGTACGGTGGTGGACAGAAAAGTTAATTTCCATCCCTGGTTTGTGCGTGTGTGTGCGCGTGCGCACATGCACATTTATAGAATAAACCCACTCCTAGGTGTGTACATTAATGCATAATGATCAACATTCGCAGATCAACATTCGCAGATTTATTTGAACCTTTTCAGTAAAATAACACAGAAAACAGTCCAAGAAAAAGAGCATACTAACGAAGAAACATTAGGCTTGCAACATGTGAAGTAATATATTATGGTACTACAGCTATCAGCTGTCCAATCCATCATTACCCATTCAGTTCTGTTGTAAGTCCAGTATTGACAGATGCCCTAAAAGGTCTCTCTCTCTCTCTCTCTCTCTCTCTCTCTCTCTCTCTCTCTCTCTCTCTCTCTCTCTCTCTCTCTCTCTCTCTCTCTCTCTCTCTCTTTCTCTCTCTTTCTCTCTCTCCCCCTCTCTCCCCCTCCCTCCCTCCCTCCCTCCCTCTCTCTGTCTGTCTTATGTAGAAGAGGAGCCTTTCCTGATTTTTGTAACCGATACTACCTGCGCAAGCTCAACCTGAATGGCTCCAACTACACCCTGATCAAGCAGGTGAGAGAGAGGCCTGTTTACAGGAGCGAGGCTGATGACTGCTCACTGGCTCTGGCTGATGCACAGTGACATCAGACACACACAGACATACACACAAACACACACACACACACCTCTTCATTCACTAAGGACCCCGTAAGATTTCACTTACATCACAGCCTCGTTTTGGAATACAACAAGGACTGGACAGTGAGTCACATGTTGGACAGCTGCATAAGTCAGTGAGGAACAATGTGGTGGATCAGCCCTGCTAGTAATGACTCATGTGAAGTACAAGGTAAAGTATAGACTGCTTCAGTAGATGTAATGCAGGACATGGCAAACCTGTGATTACATAGGCTCTCATCATAATTACGCCAGATTACAGGGCAGCTGCTTTGTGTAGGATAAGCATCTGACGTATACCTTATACAGATTTGGCCATTATGTAAGGGCCTCTGACCTGTAGGTTTTGGAATGTAACATTAGGGATGTACTAACCTGTTGTAATCGGCCATGTTTTGTGTCGTGTCAAAGGGCCTGAACAACGCCGTGGCTCTGGACTTCCACTTCGCAGAGCAGATGATCTACTGGACAGACGTGACCACACAGGGCAGCATGATCCGTCGCATGCCCATCAACGACAGCGACAATGTGCAGGTTAGAGTGCACTCTTATAC